>OLKM01008013.1:0-10042 GCA_900291075.1 Melanogrammus aeglefinus
CCGTTAGCTTTGTTTTAGGGCTGGTCGTTTCTGCGATGCTGAACGTCGCCCCCACACCCCCTCCCCGCCTCCCCCCACACCGTCTCAGATTTTTGCCATTTTTCGTCTGCGACAGGTGGATAAACATAGAAGGTAACGGCGAGACGTCTGCTTGTTCTCATGGCCGGAGCTGAACAGATCGCGGTTTTTGGCGTTTCTCCAGAAAAAATTGGCACCTCCACGAAACCACACGGCGTCGGGCTCTGCGGATTGAAAGTTCATCACATCCATGAACTAACGACGTGGAAAAAACCACCGAGCCGTCAAACATTTAGCTTCATTGAAGCCACAGCGCACATCCACGGGCTGTCCTCTTAATCTACCTCATCGCGCGAGAAAACAGGAACGGGGGTTAGATTGGAATGCATCAGTTGTTGTTTGTTTGTTTGCCTGGCAAAACGCAGCGCTGGCCACATGTGTGTGTGTGTGTAAAAGTGGTGTGTGTTAAGGTGTTTGTGGTGGTGCCCCTCTAGATCGAAAGCGCGTTCCAGCACATGCAGGGGCACTTTTGTGCAAGGGCATCGCCAGCAGCAGGGCACAGCAAGGCCATCGCGCGCGAAGACGCGGCAGCAGCACAAACACAGAGTCCACAAGCTTCGCATGGCCAGGTCAGTAGCTCGGCAAGGGTCTCTGTGTGATTATGCTGGGGAATAGAACTAGTCGGGTCGAAAACGTTTGCAGGCACATCTAAACAATATCCAGTTAAAGCGCAGTGTGCGGGCACGAGTAATTATTGTAGGTTTGTAATGCTGCCACTTTTGCCGCTTGCACCTCAACCCGGTGGAGAATGTGCACACTCACTTGGCCTCTTAAACAACAGCTCACACACCAAGCTCTTATAGAGCACACGCCAACCAGACAGCTATAAGCTTGCACCGTAGCTTTTGGCAACAACCTGAGCCAAATAGCTACGCACCCTCAGGGCATGTATCTCACCACTAGCCTGTAGCTCCACCACCTAGCCCTGTAGCTCATATACCGAGCCCTCAGGGCCTAATAGCTCCCACTTAGCTCCTGTTAGCTCTCACCTTAGGCTAGTTTGGCTCACACTACCTAGCCTGTAGCTCCAAACCCCCTCAGGGCCTGGTAAGATTCACCACCGTATGCCCTGAAGCTCACCTAGCCTGTAAGCCTCACCACCTAGCCTATTGCTCCCACACACCTAGCCTGTAGTTTCACGCACCCTCAGGGCTGTAGATTACACACCTAGCCTAACTTGCCCCACCTCGCTGTAGCTACCACTTTGCCCTCAGCGGACTGTAGATCACCACTAGCTAATAGCTTACCCACCGTAGCCTATTGCAGACCCTTTAGCGCAATAGCTTGCCAGCACCCTCAGGCATGGTAGCTTTTCCCCACTCTAGCTGTAGCTCCCACCGTAGCCCGCTGTAGCTCACCACCTAGCCTGTAGTCTCACAACCTATTGCTCACCACCTAGCTGTAAGGCTCACTCACCCCTCAGGGGCTGTAGATAAACACCTAGCCTAAGCTTCACACCACAGCTAGCCTATTGCAACACCCTATAGCAATAGATCACGCAACCGGCCTCAGGGCTATACATCAACCACCCCTAGCCTGTAGCTCATTCACCTAGCATATGAGGCTCAATGCACCTCTCATCAGGGCCTATATGCTTTTCTTATCTAGACTATAGCTTCATCACCGGCCGCTCAGGGCCTATAGCATCCCACTAGCTATAGGCTCATCACTAGCTGATAAGCTCATCACCTCGTTCAGGGCTATAGCTTCATCCACCTTAGCCTAATAGCTGCATGCACCCGCTCGGATAGGGCCTATGAGCTCACCTCAGCCTATATGCTCATCACCTCGCCTATTAGGCATTCCACCATACAGCTATTGCTCATCACCTAGCCTATAGCAACCCACCATCACCCAAGCCAGTACTAGCAGCCATCTATGGCTGACGCGCAGTAGCTCTATTTTAGTAGAAGCTAGCAGCAGAAAGTTGATCTTTGCAATTTGGGTTCTGCTATTCTCAAAAAATAGTTTTTATATATAATTTTACTGCTCGGGTAAGCATTAGAAATACCCCTCTATCGGTTTTCAGGTCCTTACGTGTCAAAGCCAGGATGAAACGGAGGGAAAGGCATGAAGGCTTGTTCATGTCCGGGTTGGTGACCCTGAAATCGGGTTACTCTGAGGAGTGTGGGATCGTGGTCAACACTGAGCGTGACCGGAGCCTCGCCTCCACTGCGACGTCGGTGGTGGTCCCTTCACCTTCAGCCCCGATTACTAAAGAAAATAAGACATCTCTGGATCTGTTTGTGTACGACGGCTGCACAGATTGACGTTGCTTCAGCGGCGGTCGTTACTATTGGCCGGTGGTCACACTCCAGGCCTCTGTTAAGGAAACCACGACGCTGCCCAGAGTTCAGCTCCAGCGTACCTTGAGCGCCAGCGGGTCATGACGTCGTGCAGGGTGTGCTGGTAGAATGACTCAAAGTACTGTCCCACGCCACCGCTCCGCCGTTAGCAGCGGGGGGGGAAATGGGGGGCCGACGCGCCGACGTCAGGGGAAACACCGCAGCTCACAAGTCCTTGAGAGCCCACCACTGTAAACACGGAGAGCGGTCACCTGAGAACGGCCTGCGCTGCTTTCCATTAGAAGGAGCCGTCTTGGAACCCAACCCCGCCCGCTGCCCGCTGGACCGGCGCTTCGCGCCTCAGTGCTCCGTGCTGGCAGCCCTTGTGTTTCTGCATCTCCCAGCCTGGCACAGACTACAGCCTCCTGGGCTGGGCATGCCCCGGTTCTTCCCACATCCCCGAGCATGGCACCTCGCACTCCCGCCCCCCACCCAGGTAACAGGGGCCCAGGTGTGGGAGCATTTTTCTGCTCAGCCCCCCCCCCCCCCCCCCCCCGCGGGGTCCTGGTATGCGAGTTGGGCAACGGCGGCTGGACCCGTCCAGAACACAAGCGTTAACCTTTCACGCTTGACTCCCACCTGAAAGGTTGGAGTTCTTTTGTTCGAACCCCAAGCGAAGATGCCTTACCCACACCTAACCGCACACGTACAAGTTCGCCGTCGGTTGCTTTGAATGAAAGGTCGCCCTGCCCGACCCCCTGATGGACCCCTCACCTGTGGGACAACGGAACATCTCTCTGCCTCTGAAAGCACTTTGCTGTCGTACGGGCCGGGACATTTCCAAACCTTTTGCTGGGAAGCCTCGTGAGGCCGGTGTATTAGATTAGCGTGGCGGAAAGTTTAGCGCTCCCAGAGACGGCTTCCTAAGAACCTCCGAGCCCTTGCGGAAGTTGTTTGCGCACTTTGCGGTCTCGTAAAACTATTTACAATACGGCCGTTAAAGCCCTTTCGAAATTTTAAGATGGGACTTCAAAAGCATGCCCATAGGAGATGGAAGCACAGACCCTCTCGACGGTGGGTTATTTTACCTTTTTAAGTTGTTTTTTTTCACTATTGTTTTTCCCCCACCGTGAAGAGAACAACAATTCGGCTGCAATCACTACTGGCCGTCTAGACAACTGAGAACAGTCAGGGGGAACGCCGCTAGGAGCACATATTTATGTATTTAGGGCGGCAGACGGCCATACTTACAGTAAAAAATACAGTATTACCATCTGGTCTGCACCTTTCCCGCTCCGCCCAGTACCACCACCTCCGCCTCCGCCTCCTCCAGCACCACCACCTCCTCCTCCTCCTCCTCCAGCACCACCCACAGAGACGCGTGCCGCTGCGTTCTCCGCCCCTCGTTCGTCTCGTAGAACAACAAGGCGGCGTGACTCTGGACGGACGGTCGGCGCGTCCCCAGAGGCGGTGGGGGGGCTTTAAGTGGGAGGCCTGTGGGGGTTAAGCACTGGTTGTGTTTGGGGGGGGGGGGTGTGACGTCTGCCCTGTCTGCAGACTGTTCACACTTTCTGCATCCAGCACGTGGAACGCTGCACACCTGGTGTACTAACTGCACTGTCACTCACACACACACGCACGAACAAGCGCGTACACACACGCACAGACGCACATATGCACGCACGCACACACACACTCCCGCTCCCCCCACCAAACAAACCCCTCCATCTCCATCTCTATTCTGGCCTGTTATTATCTGCGCGTCGGGACACTTCTCCACCTATTTGTGGGATTAATATAAAACCTGAACACGCCGTTCCACCGGGCTGCGACCCCGTAAGGACCCGGGCCACCCCAACCCCAACACCCTCACATACCATGAGCTCAGCCGCTTACCCATTTAGCCCCCAGCCTCGTTCTGAAGCGCCCGGCCGCCGCCCGGCGGGGAGCCTGCACTGTGCAGCCCGGCATGGAACCCTAACCCCACCCAAACCGACCCCGCTAGCTGGACTAATGGGGGGGGTGGCCCCGCCTTGCCTGTTGAGGTGATGGAGGCCCCGGTCGGACCCCACGCTCTGCTATGGACGGCCCCGCCACCAGGGCCTTTATCTGGGCTGGGCAGCCAAGAACCGCCTCCAAGTGGCTTCCAGGAAGTGCTTCCGAGGTCCGCGTGATGAACGGCAGCGTGATGTCCTCCGTTGGTCCGTCCCGATGTCCAGATGAGCCCCGCGGTGTTTAACTCCTGACGCCGGGCCCTGTGTCACTTGGTTAAACAGCACTTTAATTTCTCCGGTCTTTTGTAATAACAAGCTGCCACCAGTGACTTAAAAACAACTAATTAACTGAATTAATTAAATTGAAAAGTGCTCAAAATGAAAGTCTTTATTTAATAGATAGAGGGTTGCAGCTGTTTTTGTTTTTGAGGTAATGACAGGTAGTTACGGCGTACCTTTTCGGGCTCCACGTTTAGTTGGTAATTGGTTTTGTTGCCATGGTGATCAGTTTAATTTTCTCAGTTATCCGTTTTTTAACTGACTGTGACTTTAACCCGGTTTTAATTGGTGTGCCGATAAAACCACCAAGCCTGCGTTTTGCAAAACATCTCCAATGAAACTCGACCGATTTGCCTTTTTTCACATAAAAAGTCGCCAGCCGCTCCCTCTCACCAGATCAAGTGACCTCAGCGTCTACCAGCTCACAAGTTCACTGCTCACAGCCGCCGGGTCTGTTACCCCCAAAGGGAATCCACTGTCTTTAGATAGACATGGGGGTACAGGTGTGTGTCTCTGTCTCTGTCTCTCTCCCCCCCTCCCTCCCGTGGGTGTCTCTCTCTCCCCCCTGGTGATGTGGGTGTGGGTGTCTCTCTCCCTCTCTCCCCTGCGCCCTGGGGTGGGAGTTAGGGGTGTGGGTGTCTCTCTCTCCCCCCCTGGTGATGTGTGTGTGGGTGTCTCTCTCTCTCCCCCCTGGTGATGTGTGTGTGTCTCCCTCCCTCCCCCCTGGTGATGTGTGTGTGTGGGTGTCTCCCTCCCTCCCCCCTGGTGATGTGTGTGTGTGTGTGTGTCTCCCTCTCTCCCCCCTGGTGATGTGTGTGTGTGTGTCTCCCTCTCTCCCCCCTGGTGATGTGTGTCTCCCTCCCTCTCTCCCCCCTGGTGATGTGTGTGTGTGTGTGTCTCCCTCCCTCCCCCCTGGTGATGTGTGTCTCTCTCTCTCCCTCCAGGTGTTTCCTGAAGCTGGGCGAGTGGCAGCTGAGCCTTCAGGGCATCAACGAGAGCACCATCCCCAAGGTGCTGCAGTACTACAGCCACTCCACCGAGCACGACCGCAACTGGTACAAGGTGAGGCCACACCCCAACTCCACCACCACCACCGCCACCGCCAACACCATCACCACCACCACCGCCAACACCATCACCACAACCAACACCATCACCACCACCACCACCATCACCACCACCACCTCCATCACCACCGCCACCGCCAACACCATCACCACCACCACCGCCAACACCATCACCACCCTCCATCACCACCACCACCGCCAACACCATCACCACAACCACCGCCAACACCATCACGTCCAACACCATCACTACCACCAACCTCCATCACCACAACCACCGCCAACACCATCACCACAACCACCGCCAACACCATCACGTCCAACACCATCACTACCACCAACCTCCATCACCACAACCACCGCCAACACCATCACCACAACCACCGCCAACACCATCACGTCAACCATCCCCATCACCAACACCACACGCCAACACCATCACCCACAACAACCACGCCAACAACCATCACCACAACCACCGCCAACACCAAATCACGTCCAACACCAATCACAACAAACCACGGCCAACACCATCACCACAACCACCGCCAACACCATCACGTCCAACACCATCACCACAACCACCGCCAACACCATCACCACAACCACCGCCAACACCATCACTACCACCAACCTCCATCACCACAACCACCGCCAACACCATCACGTCCAACACCATCACTACCACCAACCTCCATCACCACAACCACCGCCAACACCATCACCACAACCACCGCCAACACCATCACGTCCAACACCATCACCACAACCACCGCCAACACCATCACGTCCAATGAACGCCATGTCCACCAGAACAGGGACGTTGTGATACGCTGATGAACCTGACCCATCCTGTACTGTGTGTGTCTCTGTGTGTGTGTTTGTGTGTGTGTGTCTCCCTCCCTGTGTGTGTGTGTGTGTGTGTGTGTCCCTCCCTGTGTGTGTGTATATCTGTGTGTGTGTGTGTGTGTCCCTCCCTGTGTGTGTGTGTCCCTCCCTGTGTGTGTGTGTCCCTCCCTGTGTGTGTGTGTCCCTCCCTGTGTGTGTCTCCCCCAGGCGTGGCATGCGTGGGCGGTGATGAACTTCGAGGCGGTGCTGCACTACAAGCACCAGAGCGCCGGCCGCGACGACAAGAAGAAGGTGCGCCACGCCAGCGGCGCCAGTGGGGCCAGCGCCGCCAGCGAGGCCAGCAACAGCGACAGCGAGGCGGAGGGCGGCGAGCACAGCCCCGCCCCCTCGCCCAGCCAGAGGAAGGTCGGCGAGGTCAGGCTCCGCCCCCACGCCAACGCACACACATACACACCGACGCACACACGCCAACGCACACACGCCAACGCACACACGCACACACCAACGCACACACGCCAACGCACACACATACACACCGACGCACACACGCCAACGCACAAGCACACACCAACAACGCACACACGTACACACCGACGCACACACGCCAACGCACAAGCACACCAACGCACACACGCCAACGCACACACGTACACACCGACGCACACACGCCAACGCACACACCGACGCACACACGCCAACGCACAAGCATACACCAACAAACACACGCCAACGCACAAGCACACACCAACGCACACACGTACACACCGACGCACACACGCCAACGCACACACACACACCGACGCACACACGCCAACGCACACACGCACACACCGACGCACACACGCCAACGCACAAGCACACACCAACGCACACACGTACACACCGACGCACAAACACACACCAACGCACACACTCCAATGCACACACACACACAAACACACACCAACGCACACACTCCAACGCAAACACACACACGCCAACGCACACACGCCAAAGCACAAACACACCAACGCACACACTCAAACGCACACAGACACACGCCAACGCACACACAACAACGCACAAACACACCAATGCACACACGCACACACACACACACAAACGCACAAACACGCACCTGCTTGTACACATGTCTGTGCACATTCACACACATGCCCTTGCACACACACACATACACACATGCCCGTGCACACACATGCCTCTGCACACTCACTCACTCGCTCACTCACTCGCTGACTCACTCACTATCTGACTCTGTCTCTGACTCACACTCTCACCCTCCCTCCCTCCCTCTCTCTCTCTCTCTCTCTCTCTCTCTCCTCTCTCTCTCTCTCTCTCTCTCTCTCTCTCTCTCTCTCTCTCTCTCTCTCTCTCTCTCTCTCTCCCCCCCTGTCTCTCTCCTTCCCCCTCTCTCTCTCTCTCTCTCTTACACACAAACATACAAACACAGTTATGTACACACAAACGCGTATGAAGAAACGCCCACCTGCGTGCAACTGTACACATGAAAAAACACATGCACACACAAACACATTAAAAGCCACACAAAGCAGGAATCCTGAACCGCGGCCTACGGACATCACAAGCACACAATAACGCACACGGAAGAGCCACACACATAAAGACACACAAACAGACATTAAATGCCCACAAACAGAGCAGGAATGCACACAACTAGAAACACCAGCGCGCGCGCACACACACGCACGCACGCACGCACGCACACACACACACACACACACACACACACACACACACAACCACACCACACACACACCAACACACACACACACACACACACACACACACACACACACACACACACACACACACACACACACACACACACCCCACTACCTTCACTTACAACCCCCAACAGACCAGAGGTCACTGGGTTTTTTCCAAAGCGCCTGTCACACAAAAACATCCAAATAAACACCACCCTGGGCTCCCAGAATGCCGAGCGTCTCGGCGTCGTTGCCGTTCTGTTGGGGGAAGCCCCCGTGTTTAGCGGCGCGTCACGCGAGCGTCAGCGGAATGCACACAATTACAGCCTGCGCCGTCTGCCGCTGCCTGCCAACCTCCTGAGTCACACACACACACACACACACACCGAGAGGACGCCCCCACACACAACGCATACACCTAACCCTAAACCCAGGGTTAGAAGGAGAGATGCACCCCTACGCACATACACCAGACTGTCAACCCCAGGGTTAGAAAGTGAGGGCACCCCTACACACATTTAGCAGACTGTCAAACCCTGGTTCGGGAGCAGAGATCGCCCCCATACACTAGACTGTCAATCCCAGGGTTAGAAGTAGAGACCCCCCCCCCCCTCACACAGATGCACACAAGACTATCAACCCCAGGGTTAGAAGGAGAGCGAAAGAGCATCCCCACTCACACACACACACCAGATACTCAATCCCAGGGCTGGAAGGAAAGCGCGCCCCCACATGCAGAGTGTGTTTGCCTTTAGAGAGCAGAGAGGGAGGTTTAGGGGGTTGGGGGTGGGGGGTGACCTTGATTCCCCAGCGAACGGAGGGCCTGCTGCTCACACATGGCTGCTCTCGTCTCACTCGCTGTTTATTTAAACCCAATAAAAGCTGGAGGGAAACCGAGCCCCGATGGCCGGGAGAGTGTCTCCCGACGGACGGGAGACACTCACAGACACACACAGAGAGAGCAGGTACTGCCATTCAGGATGATGGACGTGTGGCGGAATGGTCTTCTCATACGGATAACGGCTTCATTTAGTGAACTAATATATAGAGGTGTATTTTTCACGATAATGATTTCAGTATGCATAGGGGCCATTATAAATATAAAGCAAACGCTCGCGCTTCGTTCTGATTCTCGTGGCTCGCTGCCGTGTGTCCAGGTGGCTTCTACTCACTTGGTCGTGTCCTTGTCCCACGTCTGATGGCATGCTCTGACTGCTCTCGCCCTCACTTGCAACTCGCTCTTTAGCCGAAGGACAAAATGGAATGCGTCATTGTAAATACCGGTATAAATCGAAGGATTAAGGACAGGGATTATCACTCTTAAATCAGGCGCCATGTGTTAATGATTCGAAAGTCGTCATCCCAGTTCATTTTCTGGGCTGACGAAAGGTACTGCAGTGGCTCAGGAGGCGTCTGGTTCGATCCCGTCCTCTTCCTAGCTGAGTGTCGCTGAGCAGGACGCCTAAACTGAACCGTGCTTGACCAACAGGCCCTTGTCTTTGTGTGGATGAGATAGTGTGGATGTGGCTAGGAATGGGAATGCAGGCAATGATGGCACCCAGCCTCCAGCCTCTATCCTCCAGCCTAGTGAGGCCAAAAAACCTCAGCCTGCAACCTCATTAGGCTCCGGCCTCGTTATGTTCCAGCTCGTTAGGCTCCGCCAGGCCTGGAGCCTAACGAGGCTGGAGCTAACGAGGCTGGAGCTAAACGAGGCTGGGCCTAACGAGGCTGGGGCCTAACGAGGCTGGAGCCTAACGAGGCTG
>OLKM01008014.1:0-10040 GCA_900291075.1 Melanogrammus aeglefinus
TGCTTGCGTGTCTCCGGGGTAGCCCAGGATGTCACTGCAGAGACCTTGGCTGGGTCCATCTGAAGGCTGTCCTTAGCGATTATATATCCTAGGAAGGTGACAGAGGGAGCATGGAACTCACACTTCTCCGCTTTGACGAGCAAGGAGTTGTCCAGGAGGCGACGGAGAATGCTCCACAGTTTTTTGTCACAGCGTCACTTACTCAATACATTATCATGTAACAGTGTGGCTTTATTCAGAGCCCTTTCCTCTGGTCTTCCTCTGCACCTCTGTTTGCACTGTAACCCTACTGATAAAGCACCTTTTATAAATACTGTGTGTTGGTTAGTCCAGATATGGTAAGATTTGGACTGGGAGGAGGAGGATGGGAGGATTTGTTCAGACTCATGCATCTTATAGCACTTTTACCCAAAAGTATAGAAGGCAAACTGTATACTCTATTATATGTAAAAACAGGCATGTTTCGTATTAACTGATTACTCTGTTTTTACACAGGGAAAAGGAAGCGGGACTCTTCAGATTTGCTAGAGTACCTGGAGAGGTCCGAGGAGCGCACCCAGGAGCAGAGCCGGAAGGACCAGGAAGTTACTGCGGCAATCCTCCAGACCATGCAACGCATGGATGAAAACACAAGCGCCGTGGTTGGGCTCATGGGGCGAATGGGGTCGGTGCTGGAGGGCTTATGCACGAAGCCTTGAGCCCTTGAACATTTTTTTTTATAATATAACTGTATATAACTTTTTTTATTGTACATACAACTTTTTTTATTGTGTATAACTTTATTATTTATAACTATTTGACAATAAAAATTGTTTGCCAAAACCCTCTTGTCTTTTACTGAGTACAACGACATAACACAAGTTCTGAAGAAATCTTGCAACACTTATCTTCATTTATTAGTTCCAACCCCACTCCCGCCAGAAATACATGCGAGAAGTCAATTAACACCATAAACTTCATTATGAATCCAAAACCACATGCATTGAAAAATATTATATATACACACACTGTACTGCCTAGGAGGCAGAACATATACAGTGTCTCAATTTTGACAAAAGTACTCCATCAAAGCAGCCCTGACATCACTCCCTTCTGGATTACCATTGTCAGGTAAGGCTTGGACAGCAGGCTGAACATTGATGTGTCTGCCTGGGAGCTCCTCCATGAAATTGTCACCATGCTCCTCACAAATATTGTGGAGAACACAGCAGGTCAGGGCCATGGTCTTGCACAGTTCCAGCTTGCAGTCATTTCTTTTGAGGAGTTGTCACCATGCTCCTCACAAATATTGTGGAGAACACAGCAGGTCAGGGCCATGGTCTTGCACAGTTCCAGCTTGCAGTCATTTCTTTTGAGGAGACATCTCCATCGTCCTTTCAGTCTCCCAAAAGCCATCTCCACTACTGAGCGTGCACTGCTCACCCTGTAATTGAAGTTCTGTTGGTCAGGGGTCAGTCTCCCAGTGTCCGAAAACGGCTTCATGAGCCACCTCTGCATGGGGTAGGCGGGGTCACCGAGGAGATAATGTCCAACATCACAGCCGGAGATGTTCACTTTGTTCTGCCCCAGCAACTGTCCACCACTCAAAACATCCCACAAATGTGACTGACGAAAAGCCGACACAAACATCCCAGAAGAGGCCTCTTCCATCTACAACAGCCTGAAGAACAACTGAATGCCAGCCTTTGCGGTTGAAGTAGTCCTTGGGGTATTCCTCTGGTGCAATTATGGGAATATGGCTGCCATCTATAGCACCTACACACTGTGGGACTCTCCATCGATTGGAAAAAAATTTGGCCAATTCAATCAACTTTAGACCATCAGGAATCTTGATATGTTCTGGCAGCAGCACTGTGTTGACTGCTCTACAAAACTCCTGGACACAGTTGAACACGGTGCTCAGGTCGACACCGAACAGATGGCTGATGGTTCTGTATTCGCTGCCCGTCGCCAGTTTCCAGATGGCAATTGCGACCCGCTTTTCCACTGGTACACTCAAGCGGTAGTTTGTGTTCTGTCTTGCCAGGATGGTCTTTGTCCGATCGCAGATGTACATGAAGGAGTCTCGGTACACCCGGAAGTTTTGCATAAACTGCTGAGCATTGAAATCCGGAACAATCGTGTCCCACCAGTGGCGTGAGCGTGGATGTTCCCAGATCACATGCGATCTCCGCCTGGCCACGAGCCGTAGAACAAGCTACAGAGATGAATAAAGGGCGATATTTTAGTCTCTGTGTTTCACGTTTAACTGGATCAAACATACAGTTAAGTAAGCAAAGTTAAAGGCTAGCTTCATGCATTCAATGTCATCGATCAAACATACCTGTCTCCTGGCGTGTAATCGGCTTTGTGGGCGATTGGTACGCTGACGACGCAGAAGAATGGTGCTAAGCAGTAACATTTTCCGTTCCTGTATTTCTATGTGCGCTTGCAAACACATGAACAGCACTTACATCGCGGCCGCAATTTGCTCCATCTTCGTCATCTTCTCCCTCTTCTTTCCCACTTCTTTGTTTTCTTCTTCTACTTATTTGTTTCCTTCTTTTTCTTCTTCGTTTCCGGTGGTCTAGATGCCTTGTGACATGTTGCTGCCTCTCACTGGTGAATCATGGAAGTGCTTCAAAGGCGCACGCTGGCTACGTTATACAGTGACGTAATCGCGTGGCTCCTTGCCAGCTCCTTGCCGGTGGAGACACAACAGGTTCGTAAGAGTTGCTCGGGTTAGCACCAACTGAGCACTCGCTGTAGCACCAGCTCCCAGCAAGCTCTAGCTCCAGCTCAGTGGAAAAGGGGTATTAGCCCCAAACAGAACAACTTGAATAAACTCCTTTTGTCAACGGACAACCCCAATTCCAGTGGTGTCAAAAGTACACACATTTGTTACTTAAGTAGAAGTATAGATACTGCAGTTTAAAAACACTCTGGTAAAAGTGATGAGAGTATCAACTTGACCTCTTTACTCAAGTAAAAGTGAAAAAGTATGTGCTCCAAAAACTACTTAAAGAGTAAAAAAGTATAAAGTAACCTTTAAAAACACTGCTTAGTTGTACATGTGGCCCAAGACACAACATAATCATTAACCCATTACTGTCAAAGACAAAGTCACTCAAGGAGCATGTTCTCTCTCAAACTTTATTGGAATTCAATTCCAAACAGAGGTAGTATTCAAGCCTGCAGAACTGCCAGAACATAAACGTGTGAGTTAGTGTGTTAGTATGTTAGTCCCATCAAAAAAACAAAAACAAAAACAAAAACTTCAAATCCTACTGCATATAACACGCTTTCCCCATAGTCATAACTGACGGTCAAGACCCCAAGACAGCATACCCGATCAGACTACCAGAATGCTTTGTTGAGCCTCAAAAGAAGCTGATTCTCAAAGTTCTTGTGATCAATACGTGCCCTTTTTGGACGGAAGATCAGTCCCGCTACACTAAACAGTCTCTCACATGCAGCTGAGGCTGGGAGTGCAGTGTTGAGCCTCAGGGAAAGGTTGCAGATAGCTGGGAAAGTCTTAAGTGCATCCATTGTATCACCTGGGGAGCCAAGGTAAGTCTCCAGCGGTTTGGCATTTTCTTGGGAACTGGTCTGTTTGATTGAAGAAAAGAAGTCCTCCTCTGAAGAATGCGGCGAGCTCTCAGCTTGATTGGCCTCAGCTTGGTCCTTCAAGTGACTTTTGATGTAGTCAAGGCCTAATGAATATGGGGAAAAGACAAAAACACTGACATTACAACAGTGAAAAATTGCACAATGATTAAACTGTATATGGGATATATAAACAAATACACCAGCACATGCTTGTGTTAGAGCTGAAACAGTTGTCACCCTCCTTGACTGGTTGGTATTTGAGGGAAATTCACACGCCATGGAAACGGAAATAGAATGTATAGTCTGCAGTCAATTAGATTTTGACTGATCCAGTATTTCTCTGAATGCTACCACAGATGACATCTGACCTATATCATGTCATGTCCTTCTATCCCTGCTAAAAGACACTTGTGAAGGGTGCCATGTTGAATGAGGAAAATTATTGCATTTGCTTTGCAGCTGCTTTGGATAATAAAAAAAGCCTGATTTGGTTATTCAAAAAACTTCAAAACTATGTTCAAAAATAAATAAATAATCCTGAAGGGTGCCAACAGCCTCCCCCACCTGTATTATCGTTAAAAAAAGCAGCACTTACCGAGTCTCAGGGTGTAGTCGTCACTTGTCCAGCTGGTCTTGAATCTGGGTACGAGAATTGCAGCAGCGATCAGCTCCGGTTCTGTGAGGACGTGTTCGAAACGCTTCTCAAGGCCTTTTAGTAGAGCATCAATTAAAGGCCTACAGAACTTGGTGGAAAGGCGGAGGTTTTGGAGCTTTTTCTTGAGTATTGTGATCGTTGGCACCAACCAGCCCATCTGCACATTCGTCTCGCCCTGCAGGACATCCAGGGCCTTCGCCACCGGGGCCATGGTCTTCATGTATTCGGCCAGGAATGCAAGCTCAACAGGTGTGAACCTGTTGAATCAGAGAAAGAACAGAAAACACCTTCAATTAAGTAACAAATGTTACAAATCACCTGCACAATGAGTTAGTAAAACATACTGTAATTAGAGGACATGCATTAATGTGTATTTTATATCTTTTCTGTTCATATTGATTGAAATAATACAAAAAATAAAAAGTGTACAAGGTACATACATGGCTATCTTCAGTGCGCTGCATACAGCTGTGATAGCCCCTTCTCCCTGCTCCCTTGTAATTCTGATGATCCTCTCGACTGCCAAGAACAGGGAATTCCATCTTGTTGCATTTGGCCTCAATAACTGCAGTTTGCAGTTCTTTTCAATGACCTCTGCTGCTGTGGTAGATCTTGCGCTTTTGTTCCAAAGTCCCCAACACTTCGAAAAAGCTGAGCGTGAAACCCGCTTGTAGGCGCTGTTGACATTGGCCTCCTCAACATCAACAGTTGACACCAAATTAAGAAGGTGGCAAGCGCAGCGATGGTGTCTGGGTAGTTGGTATTCCAGGCAGTCATCCTCATCAAGTATCGCTCCAGCCTCAACAAACTCCATCCCCTCACTCTCCTGTTCTTCATCACTCCCATCACCATTGTCATCTTCGGCTTCACGGCTCTCACGACACGAGGACCTGGGTTGTTTTCATCAGTTTGCCCATAAAGCTTAAAAGCTTTTATGAAGTTGGACCCATTGTCAGTCGTGGTGCGTGTGATTTTGTCTCGGATGTTGAATTCACTGTGAATTTGGTTTAATGCACTGGCAAGGACAGAGAAGGTGTGTGGCCCAGTTATCTGTTTACAGGCTAGGGCAGCGCACTGTCTTTTCATACTCTGAGGGTCTATCCAATGTGCTGTTACGCCAAGAAATCCACGCCTGTATGCTGTCCAGCAATCCGTTGTAGTGCCAATGAAGTCAATTTTGCTTATTGCTGCTTTCAAATTGTTTCTCATTTCAAGAGAGGCTTTCTGAATTTTGTTGACTACAGTGTTGCGGGACATGACATTTACATTAGGCTGGAGATGCTGTATGAGATCTATAAACCCCTGCTGTTCCACAGTGTTAGTTACATGTAGACCTTGCACAATATAGTTCAGGATTTTTTTATCGACACTGGCCTGGGACACTGGCCTGCTACCCCATAATCTGGCTTGTTTGGGTGCTGAGCCTTGCTGTGGTGGTGCTCCGTCTGCTTTTCTTTTGGGGGCCGTTGAAGTGAGGGCTTTGTATCTCTCTAGATGATTTCCGTGTTTTCTCTGCAAAATGTACAACAAAACATTTAATAATTAGTTCATTACGAGGAGGACACTGTCATCATTGTTACACTTTTGTTCAGCCACATTTCCTTTACTTATGCACTAATGGCCCTTTCACACCGCTGCAAAAATCGAGCCGACTCCCGGCTGCGTTCGGAGCTGGATCCAGGGTTTTGTTTCACACGCCAAAGAAACCCGCGCTCCCCCCTAAAACCGGGTTCAACTCAAGCACCAGTGTAGCAATACATGGCTAGAACTGCGGAAACCGCTTTACGTCAGGGCAGGGCGCGGCGTTTTCCTTACCAACGAAGACCGGCATTTTAAAAACACCGAAGTAAACAATGGACTTGAATCCGTGTATGGTTCGTTCTTTGAATATTCCCGATTTAAAAAACAAATCAGAAAAAACAATAAACAGTCGTTTTTCCGTTTTCCTGATTTGTTGAAACTGAAAAAGGGCAAAAGGAACAAAACAAACATGAACGCGCATTTATTTGTGTTGTGTGTTGGTTTTTAAACCCGAAACCAGAAAAACAAAAATAGATACATTTATAGGCTACACCAAAGCCAGAACGCAGCAAAGAAAAAAAGAGCCAGAACCACCTAAACCAGCAATGAGACAGTCTAAATAATTTAGCCTTAGTTATGCGCCGCCTTGACTCTTATGGGTGATTTTATTCGTGATAACATATTTGGACTACGAAAGACCACACGACGCGATATACCGCTCTTAAAGCAATCTGTGCCGCCGAAGTGCTCCGCTTATGACGGTGAGGAGGTTTTTTTGTGGAGCACAACCTTCGAAAGAAGAATCTAGTTTCCATTTAGTTTCAGATCGTCCACTCGCAAGACTAATAAGTCGCCGCGCTCCCACCCAGAATCAATAAAGCTGGCCATTGTAGAAGCGAGAGACTCGAGGCAACGCTTTGAAAAGTCTTTTATATAGTATTTTTTTTAAACCACGTGCCCCTTTCACGGCACTTCATTGCGCGTTTTATCTTAAATCATCACGCAAAAAAACAAAGCAAACTGGATTATTCAGGTTTTCCCGGTTTGATTTAAAAAACAGAAAAATGCCGTAATTTGTTTATTCCTTTTGCCCTTTTCAGTTTCAAACCAAATCAGAAAAAATCAAAAAACGACTCTGTTTATTGTTTTCTGATTTGTTTTAAAATCGGGATATTCAGAGAATGAACCATACATGGATTTACGTGAAGAAGAAATGGTTGTTTGTGTTGAATCTGCGCCGAGGGTTGCTTGGAACAAGCGAACGTATGCAGACGTTTGCCAATTACGTAATGACGTTGCTCTCGCGGCTCCATGGCTGGTTCTCTTCGCCGTGTGAAACCAACCCGGTTCTTAACTGGATACAGCTGGGAACCAGTCTATGTGAAACTGGCCCTAGCACCAAGCCCGGAACTGGCTCTCGCGTTCTTCTTGTGGTGTGAAAGTACCCTATAAAGTGGCCACCATCCCCACACAATTCACACTACTTGACACAATTGCCCCAGGGTAAAAACGTGGACACACACCAACACAATTGAAGACAGTGAAAAAAACACTGAAGCACACGATTACTTAACATGGCAAATTAAACCAGATATTAGAACGTCTTAACTTACAAAAGTGTAGATAGCTCACACTTGTACAGAGATGGGGCACCTTATCCGAAAACAGTCAGAGAACGGCAAGGCTAACGCCCTTCACAATCTTAGCTGGCTACCCGGACATGTCTTGGCAGTCCCTATCTACAAGCTGCAGCCAAAATATGAAATTATCACAGTTCGGTAATAACAAAGAATTAAGCCTTATAAAAAACTTACCTCACACTGTTTTTCAAAATTGGAGAAGGAGTGCTCTTGAACGCCACAAGCGCCCAACCCGCGGAGCCGGCAGGGACAGAGCAGTCGCTGGAACCGCGACGGCGTTCCTCCTTCCTCACCAACAGCAACCGGGGCGAGAGGCGTACGGCCGATATCGTCCTGCGTGCAACACCACCAGCCTCCCCCGAGCACCCGGCATTCCGCAGCGGTACACACCTCAGACACTCTGTCGAGGATTCTCCCCATGCCCCCTGCCAGTGGCTCCGTAGTTTGGGGCAGACCCCCCCTCTTTCTACGGGCAGGTACCACCCACACCCTGTCCCCGGTGTGAAACGCTCGTTCCCCGGCAGCGAGGTGTCATAGCTCAGCTCCCTCTCCCTGAGCCACCTCACCTGATGGTTGTAGTCATGGACCACGAGCAAGGCATCCCTCAGCCTGCGGAAAAAGTCCATAGCCACACCCCCCGCGAGCTCAGGCTCGGGCGGGAACCCGAACACCCAAGTTCACCGGTGTCCGGAGCTCGCCACCAGCTACCGAACATGAGTGGCAAGCCTCCGCTGCAGGGACATGGACTCCTGCACCCACCGTCCAATTAGGACCACAGGACCAGGGCCAGATGACGGTCCCAGTCCCGCTGGTTGCTGGCTGTGAAGGATGGCGAGCCTGGTGGCCAGGTGCGGTTAAACCGCTATATAAAAACATCACTTTCGCTTTCATTATTAATTCCCGCAATAGGCCCACTCGTTTCTGCCTGTCATTCTCGTTCCACACACACACCGAGACGGAGCGGAGAGCGACGATACGCGAACAATGCGAACCCCACCGATGTTCACCGTCGCTTAGCAAACGGACCGTCTGGGGATTGATAAGTTAACAGACTGACTGTAACTACTACGGAGGTATAACAAAAGATGTGAATCAGCAATAAATCCACTTTCCTTGACACGGTAAAGCTTCAGTGTGCATGTAAAGCTACAGGATGGAGTGGACAAATGCGGAGACTACTGCAGCTGGTCTAAGTTTAAAACCCCAAACTGAGAGGTGGGAATAAGTCGTTTATAGCGGCACTACCACCCACCTCTTCCATTCCGCATTTAGAAATCTATTCCGAACAGATCATTTTATTCCGATTGAGGCGCATATATCTGATACTTTTCTTTTCCGATTGAGCTGTTCTTCCACATCTATGTGGATCAGATGTGTCCGCACGTAATCGCGGAGTTACATGCACACTCACTGCTACGGTGGACGCGCCGCTCCTCCTGTCATGAAAAAAAATATATTTGGCACAGAGAAGACGGTCCCGGCGACATTTGCAGTTTACCAAAGTTTAGTATGATATTACTGTGGGTCTAACACACCTGCCCAAATTTTTTGTTAACTCAAAAAGGTAATATTAGCTTTATTTGAACTCAACGTTATTGGTACTGAACATCCCGCAAACCGTCATAGACGAACATTGTTGGGACGCCAGCAAACACTGCGATGCAAGATACAAATACGGTTAGTTTAGATTAGGCCCCTATACTGTGTCCCATTTCAAAAAGAATAGAAAACATTTATTACATTCTATTCTTCAATATTATTTTTATTCTGACTGAATGTTTGTTGCTCTCTTATCCAGATGAGTATTAAAAAGTTTTTTTGCTGCCAAAAAAAGGCCTTGTCCAGACGAAGACCGGAAGCAGCTTGAGGAGTAGTTAGCTATCAGTCTGAAATTAGGTGGAACAGTTCAAATGCCTGCTGCTACTGGCTAGTAAATGTTTATTAAATATATAAATTACATTTATTTCGAATGTTCCTAGGCATATAACAGTGCTGAATCAATCCCAGGGCTTCTTCAGGGGCCGGGCTGTCAGGACGAGATACTGACTATACGGCCAGGAGGACAGCAGACAAAATGTTGCTGAAATTGTTGCACCACCAGGAGAGAGCATCAGATTGTCAGGCACGCTTCCTTCGGAGTATACTTTCCAAAAGGGAAAATGAATATATCCAATTTCATGTAGTCACAGGCATATGTATAACAAATGATTTTACTGATTTATTTTTTTTAATTAAAAGGTTATCAGTAATGGACTCATTTTGAGCCGAATCATTGTTGTTGAGCATGAGGCCATAATTGGTGGTTTCAAGTGCCTTTTACTGCCTTGTTAAAAAATGAAAAAATAGCCCGACCAAACCAACTCTCTGAGACCCCATGCAAGAGCTTTCTAGTGTGTGATTATTTTTAAAAAAATTTAGGCTAACACATAAATGTCAAATAATCTCAACAATCTCAGCCTTGATTTCACATACTAAATAAAAACCTCCCAGTTTAGTTTGCCTTTGTTGCCAATTTATTCCCTTGATGCTCCACAGAATCAAATGCCTGCCGTGCGTCGCACCGCCGCCGCAACTGCCGTCCCCCCTCCCCCCCCGCTGCGTGCAGCACACATGGTCCTTGGAGTTCTTGTGGGAAA
>OLKM01008015.1:0-10038 GCA_900291075.1 Melanogrammus aeglefinus
GGGGTCCTCTCCCAGTGGAAAGTTAAGGTGAAAAGGCAATGCCTATAGACGTCAATTAAAGCGTATTCCCCACTCCTTCTTTCGTACATGTAAGCAAACGGCATAAACACTCATACATACAATGGGAAAAATGCGACCAGTAGGCCTACTACAACCACTCCACTCAACATTAGCGTACTTTACAGGGTGCAGGATTTCAAATGCAAAAATAGGGCAACAATTTCTATTAAACAAATAACATTTTTCTTTCCTTCACATCGTTTTTCACACGCATGCCCATTAAATGCGCTTAACATACCCAGGATGCTCCAACAAAACTATGCGCACCATTGGTATTCAAACCACTGACTGGTGACAGCAAACAACTATATCAAACCGTTAAATCGTGTAAAACTTCACATTTTTAACCTCAACATAGGCAAGTTACCTTGCAATGACACTACTGGAAATACAATCTTTGTTACTGTCCATACTCAAACTCTTTTGCTTTGACAATACTGGAACTTTCTTTTTGTTTGGACAACACAGGAACTCTTGTTTTTGTTGTTGTTTTTTTTTCTTCTTTTTACTGGAACTCTTTTCCTCTGAGGAGGGCAGCGATCCGCCTACACCCAACCTCAGGCAACTATGCTAGGTGACCAATCCAGTCACCAAACATGTCAGGGGCTCTGCGGACCCTCCGGGGTCGCCGGCGAGGAGCGGAGCTCAAAAGAGGACGAGCAGCTTCTCCCCTGCCCGCATGCGAGGTCCCAGCCTCCTCCAGCGAAGGCTCAGCGGGGTGGCAAGGAAGCTGGCTGCTGCTCGGTGATGGTGGTGGAGAGAAGAGGCCTGGAAGGACCCCCACAACAGGGTCCTCCGTCTCTGGTGAAGTACCCCAAAGGTTGAGGGGGCTGATGTCGGTTTCTGAAGAGCTGGGGTCTGACAACGGGGGTGGCGCCTCCACTGGTGCCCACGTTTCAGCCTCCCGAAATGTCCAGCTGTTGTCTAGTGCTGTCCTGGAATGGTAAGCTACAAAGTTTGACGGGACTTGATATGTCGGTTTTGAAGAGCTGGGGTCTGACAAACGGGTGGTCGCGCCTCCACTGGTGCCCACGTTTCAGCCTCCACGAAATGTCCAGCTGTTGTCTAGTGCTGTCCTGGAATGGTAAGCTTTTGAGTTTGTCGTGATATGAACGACTTTCATCTTCATCCTCGGACCCTTTCTAATCCGTTAGAGACCAAGTCGTCCAGTATGCCCACAATGAAGTATGGACCCTCGTAGGAAGGCAGGAACTCCGCACTTTATTCCTATTACTCTCTTGGTGCCTTTGACTAGGAACCAAACTGCATCACCGACTTTGTGTTGGACTCGGCAAACATTTTTATCGTACTGTGTTTGGCTCACGCTCTACAGATTTTCCCAGCGCCTCCCGGGCCAACTGGTGAGATAGCTCAAGCCTTTCCCGGAGCTGTATGACATAGGATGGAGGGTGGTAGTAGTGTTGTCTGGGGTCAGGTGGCAACCCAGCAACAAGATCACACTGGCTCTGTAATTTCCCGCCCGAACAGCATCACATGTTAGGCGTCAGGCCCGTGGAGCTGTGTTTGGATGCACGGTAGGCCATGACTGCATATGGGGTCATGATGTCCCAGTCCCAGTGACATCGTTCCGCAGTGGTGGCTATGATCTTCTGCAGGGTGGCATTGAAACGTTCTACTTGGCCGTCTGACTGCGGCCGAAACGGCGTGGTCCGTGTCTTGTCGATTCCCAGCAGTTCACACATTCTCTGAAACACAGCTGACTCGAAATTGGTACCTTGGTCGCTGTGTAGGCACTGTGGAGCTCTGTACCGGCACACCCACTCGGAAACAATCTTCTCGGCCACTGTCGTTGCTTGTTCATTGGGAACCCGGGTAGGCTTTCCACCCATTTGCTGAAGTAGTCTTGTACTACTATTATGTAGAGGTTGCGCCTTTCGGTTTCATTTAATGGTCCCATTAAATCGACTGCGATGCGCTCGAAGGGGGCACCAACTCGCACTGTGCCCATGGCGGCTTGAGGCGTTTTCTTCGGGCGGGCTTTTGCAGCACAGCTGGTGCAGGTGCGGCACCACAGAGTGACGTCATCCCTCATATTGTACCAGTAGTACCGGGCCTTGAGACGTGCGAGTGTCCTTTCTCCTCCAAAGTGGCCACCGACTGGGCCATCGTGCAATTGTTCCGTGACTGAGGTGCGGTACTCTTGAGGCAACAGGATCTGTGGGTAGAACACCTTTCCATCTGTGCAGTAGAATTTCCTCAGCAAAACGCCGTCTTTCTGGTAGAGCCTTTTCCACTGCGACCAGTAGGCTTTGGTGGCAGGGCTGTTGGGTGCTATGTCCACCCAGGGTGGCCTGCTCCTCCCCTCGTCCATCCACTTCCTCACTGGTGCTATATCTGGGTCAGCTTCTTGGGCACTGATTAACTGCTCTTGGGTCCAACCACTGAACAGGTTGGTTTGGGCTGGCTCACTCACCCTGTAGACACCTGGTCGGAACAGAGAGCCAGCTTGATCATCACTGAAAACATCCGCTACCCCCACTGGAAGATGCTTAGACTCAACTGCGGGGCTGCCTACATAGCTATCTTCAGGCACCACTACCCCCACTGGAGGTTGCTCTGCAGGAGTTTTCCCAACATCCTCTTCATCCTCTTCGGCCAAATTGCACTGAATCCCCTTGTGTGCTGAAGCTGGTTACTGAGGCTAGGCGCTCTGGAACTGTGCCATGGGCCATGACGTCCTGCAAGGTCTTCTGGAGAGCGCGTCCGCATTTTGGTGTTGTCTCCCTGGACGATGGATCACCAGGAACTCGTACTCTGCTAGTTTTTCAAGCCAGCGAGCAAGCTGACCCTCAGGCTCCTTCATCCGAGTCAACCAGCGCAGGCTGCTGTGGTCAGTCCGTATGATGAATGATCTCCCTAGCAGGTACTGCCGGAAATGAGAGGTGAACTCGACAGCTGCCAGAAGTTCTCGTCTGGTGGTGCAGTAGTTTTGCTCAGTGGCCGACATTCTCCTGCTCCCATAGGCTAGCACTCTCTCCTCACCTTCTTGTACTTGGGAGAGGACTGCTCCGATTCCCCAGTCACTGGCGTCTGTGGTCGAGGAGCAGTTGGCCACTGTCGAGGGGATAACCCAGCACCGGCGCTGACGTCAACCGGCTTTTGCTAGCTGCTCGAACGCCTCCTTGCATTCATCCCGTCCAGTTAAAACGTGCATACTTTTTGGTGAGTTCGTGGAGGGGCTTGGCAACCGTGGCGAAATCTTTGACGAAGCGTCGGTAGTACGAAGCCAGGCCGACAAACTGACGCACTTCAGAGACGTTTCGGGGTGCGGGCCACTCAGTCACCTTTTGAATCTTTTGGGGGTCAGTGGCGACACCTTTGCTGGAGACGATATGCCCCAGGTAAGCCACTCGCTTTCGGAACAGGAAACACTTTGATGGTTTAAGTTTCAGGTTGGCTGCGCGTAGTCTGTTGAACACTTGGCTCAGCCGCTCCAACATGTCGGTGCCGTCCCGCCCCAGGACAATGATGTCATCGAGGTACACCATACAGGTCTCCCACTGCAGCCCGGCCAGGACACGGTCCATGAGCCTCTGGAATGTGGCCGGCGCATTGCACAGTCCGAAAGGCATCACATTCCATTCAAACAGGCCTTTACGGGTGCAGAAGGCAGCGGCTTTTCGGGCTCTCGGCGTCATTTCCACCTGCCAGTATCCTGATGTTAAATCCAGCGTGCTGAAGTACCTGGCGGTGGACAATGTGTCTAAGGTGTCCTGGATGCGGGGCAGTGGATACGCATCCTTAATGGTCCTCTCATTTAAGAGCCTGTAGTCGACACATAGCCGTGAAGTCTGGTCCTTCTTCCTTACCATAACAATTGGTGCAGCCCAAGCTGCTGTTGCTGAGTTGGGCCAAACCAGTGTCCAGGCCCTGCTGCACCTGCTTGGTCCGCTGCAGTTTTGTTTGTCTCCAGCCATCCTGCGTGGTTGCTGTTTCACAGGTGGACCAGGGATGGTGAGGATATCGTGCTGCACGAGGCCAGTACGGCCAAGGTCAGTGGGCCCCGTGGAGAAGACGTCACTGTATGACCGCAGCAAGCAGGCCACCCTCTCATGGTCCCCCTTTGGCAGACTAGCACAGCTCTCATTATACAGGACCTGCAGGTGGCTGGGCAAAGAAGCAGAGACAGAGTTAATCGGTTCAGAGGCCAGTGGGGCGAGGGGTGGCTGGGGCTCCAGCTTCCCTAACACCGTTGCTGGTTGTAGGACCCCTGGCCACAACCGCCTCTCTTCAACGTGACAGGTAAGGCTCCAGGGTTGAAGACTCTGATGGGAACGTTGGTGGACCGCTGCGCCTGTACGACGAGGTGAGCCACTAGTACGTGGTGTTTTTCAATGGAAACCTTTAGTTGGGCCTCAACCATCAGGTTCTCCGTCAGCAGCGTGGCGGAGGTGGGCGGTGCCGGGGACTACATACTCACACCCCGATTCCAAACACTGTTGTGCGGCCCACTCTGACAATGTGCACCCGGGACTGATGGCTTGGGTTAAGACGAGGTACCTTCTCATCATATAGGGTTATCTCACGGCGACCATAGTCCAGCTGGGCACTCGTCTGATGTAGGAAAGGGTGCCCCAGGATAACCTCGGTGCTCTCTGCTGTTGTCCGGCCATGATGAAGTTCACCTTGGTAGCTCGGCTCCCAACTCGTACTGGTAGGTTGACTTCCCCCAGCACTGCCAGACCACCGGGGCCGATGCCCTGCAGGACCTCCGCGACAGATGACTCTATTGGGGGTCTGGACTCTGTGGGAATGGTGTTGAAGAGATGGAGGGGCAACACATTCCTCCGAGCACCAGAGTCAAGCAGAGCACACATTTCCAATCCATATATCGATATTTTAACACACATGTCGTCTTCCTGACTTGCAGTACAGGTGACCACTATACCTGTGTCGGGTGCTGTGTTATTATTGACTGTCCGAGCTTGCTGTCTGGGTCGACGGGGAGAAGGGCAGTTTCTCATCATATGCCCTAGACCGGAGCAGTTGTGGCACTGAACCTCCCCCCATAGGCATTTTGACATTTGTGTCTTTCTTCTGGTGCCACTGCCTGATTAAAATCTTGGAGCCCTCTCTGGTGAGTCGATGGACCAGACAGCTACCCCCACTGGCTCCACACAAGCTGGCATGCTGTTATTTTTCACGTACCGTGGCGGCCCTGGCTCTCTCTGATTTGCCAAGCTGCGTTGGCCGGGCTGCATGAATTGTGGTGACTGTTCTGGCGGCCTCCTTGGTGGTCTCGTAGCTGTGTGCGATGTCATATGCTCTGGCCAGGGTGTGCGGCTGCTTCTCCAGTAGTCTTTGCACCACCTCGGCGTCGGCCAGGGCGTTGGTGAAGACCTCCACACTGATGGCGTCCTGCTCCAGCTCTGTACGGTCAGCATACACAATGGACACTTTCTCATAGATATCATCCCTTAAGAGGTGGTGCAGCGCTTCGTTCTGCCCCTAACCCGCTGTCTCAATTCAATGCCGATGGCTGTCGCATGCTCGGAGCGCGGCCCGTAGGCAGTCTCTCTATTTCAGCCACAATCCGCCGGTAGCTCCAACGGTCAGATCTGGGATTTTTATGGACGATAGCTCCAGCCGCGCCAATTCAGGCTGAATCTCAGTTGCACTGCCATTGTTGCATCTGACCAATGATTTGCCAATTGCACAGCTTTCGAACAGATGAATAAAGTCTTTCCAGGAGCCCGTTCCATCAAAATGGCCTGGCTTCAATATTGGAATTCTCTCTCTATAACAATAATGTTCATCGTCACCTGTTATCCATCGCTACAAACATATGGGGCTGTGTGTGATGACCGTGGCGCCGGCTTGGCGCTTCTTGCAGCTGACTGGCCGTATTGGTAGGTGTGTCGCGGTGTGGGCCATAGTTATCCTCATAGCTTTATCTACTCCACAACGCTCCACGGGCTGGGGCATAGAGGGTGGAAAAGGTGTTGAAGTGAACTGAGGGGATGGTAAGTGGGTTGGGGCAAAAAGGTTTTGTACCGTACAATTCACAGGGTTGAACGGGTTAGTCAACCGTGATGGCGGTGGCGTGGGGGGCAATGTTCGGTTGAGCGACGGCGTCTGGCCGTGAACCATCCCTCCGTCTGCGGCTAACGTTAGCTCCATGCTAGCCGTGAAGGGGTTAGTGCCGTCGGCATATCGACCGTCCATGTGGGTTAACTGGGTCCAATATCAGTGTCTCTTTACATCCATTAAAAATGGGTTGGTGCTTATCCGTCTTGACTCCATCTCGACAGGCCTCCTATTCCAAGCGTTAGCATTAACGGTACCTTTAGCTTTAGCTCCGAGCGCGCCGTCAGTCTGCGTTCAACCGTCCGACCTCCTCTCACCTTTCTCTTCTTGTTTTGTTATAATCCCGGACGAGCCCCCAGTGTTACCTCCCAGCTTCCCTGCTCCGAACCGTAGTTGGAAGCCAAGCTTGGTTTCAATTCAATTACTTGGCTCGCTGCAGGTAACTTGCTTGTCTAGTGGTCCGGTTAACATAGCCGAAGCAGAAAAAGTGAAGTCTCGGTTGGTTGCAGCAAAAAGGATTAACTTTATTTCCTCAACAACATTGTACATCCAACGAGCATAAGAAGCTACTATCACGTTCGCGCCGTAGACTCCCACTGATTTCCCGCCCGTCCTTTTGTTTTCACTACCCACAACACACCCGTTCTTATTACGTCACACACCTAATGCGCCACACACAAACGTATTTCTCCCACACACAAACCACCAGGGGGAGCAAGCAGAGACCTGCAACACTATGCATCGGCACAAACTTCTTCATCAATGTCGATATCGTCACATGCCTCGTGGAGAGCACCCAAGTTGTAGTCGTGGTCAACCATGCTAGCGGTAAACTTTTCCTCTCGAAAAAAGAAAAAGTTACAAAAAGAAAAAGCCCAAATTTTTTTTCTATTTATGTTACTGTTTGACACAAAATGAAATAGCTGTTTAGCAGAGGGGTTTTACACTGTTAAATCACGGTTCAAGGACTGAATAAAGAACAAGAACCCAGAGCCTGCAAAAGTGCTGCCTCTCACTCTAAAGTCGTTCCAAAGTCTGAACGTTACAAACACTGGGAAGCACTTGAGCTAGCACAGTCTCCATAGGACGCGACTAGCAAGGACGCGTCCTAGCAAGGCTGCAGCCTTCACATTGGGAAACAGCAAGTGTATGGCAACAGCATCGAACGCTACCACCTACTGGTGCTGACGCAACCCAGTCTCACGAAAATACGTGACACTGTCACGTCACGTCATTTAATCTATTCATTCGTGATCTGGGACACGTAATTTCAGTTTTTTCGTGCGAAAAAAACATGAATTTGAAACTCATTTTAAAAAGAGATGAAGCAGCTACCTTTTTTCCATCGTGGTTTGCTTACAGAGCAGCGCACCTGCATTAAACATATCCGTGAATTGTCACAATTTCTCAGAATTAAAGGTGAAAGTAGAAATGGGTGGCCACAAGCTGCCATATTGTTAAAAATTTGTGCTTTTGGCACGAAAAAATTGAAATTACGTGCCCCAGATCACGAAAAAATAGATTAAATGATCGTGACAGTGTATTTCCATGAGACTGGGTTGGCTGACAAGACGCGGGGCGGCCATCTTGAAGGGGTAATCCACTCCACTCAGTGTAATCCGTTTGGCTGGAGCAATGAACTGTCAGCGCATTTAATTAATCATACCACTGAATAGCCTACCACGATTTTCATGTGTCATACGTGTAGCTATGTAAGGACAGTGGTTAGTGTTAATTTTCATAGTGGGCTTAAAATGGAAGTATTCCTGATTATGCTCTTAAGTACACCGAACAACAGCCGACATCACTCACTGGTGCATATAATCCCGAGAGAAAGAGCCACAAAAAGTCATTCAGATTATTAATGCACGTAATATATGCTCATATATATCCTGCAGGACAATGATGAGTACAATCGAATATGTATATATGGCACTAGCATCATATATAGACTGCAAGGTTTTTTCTAAAAAGAAACTGGTTCTATAGAGCCACGATACTACTGTATATGTAACCGGCCTGGCCTGAGTACTGAAATGTGCGAAGGAGACGATAGGGATACTTGATACTTTTGCTACAGGACATTAATTACACAGAGTCATTATTAAATAATAAATTAAATAAATTAAACATATCAGCTGATAGAAAATAACATCTGTTTCAGTGAGAAAAAGAGAAAAACAGTACATCCTCAAAAACGAACAGCAGAGGGCACATGACAAAAAAATAAACAAACACAACCCCTTCATTGTATCAAAGTAATAAACACACAGGAACATGGAAGGATATTTGGTGGAATACAAACACTTTTTGTCAACAAATTGTTCTTCACCTTTAATGTAGTGGCCTGGCTAGTTTACAAAACTCTCCAAATGTTCTTGTATTCAGGCAGGCCATCTGAGGGGTGCTCTTATACAGCTTTACAAGTTGGCTGATATTTTACCCAACTTTCTGTCCTTTCCATTCTAACAAAGAAGCCTGCCTTTTAAACTCCCTAGCCTGACTCTCAGTCCACAGGGCTGGCCAGGAGATATATCTAGAAGGAACAATGACATATTTAGCACACACACACACACACACTGAACTCACTCACTAAAATGTGCAATAATAAGTGACGTTGGCCACGCAATCTCTTAAGGTGGGGAAATGTGTTCGTTGAGAAATCAGCCTGGCTAATTGTTTATCTTTACTACACCAAGATAAGCTAGCAAGGCTGTTAATGAATATAGGCTATGTCGTGTGGTATTTATTCAGTTTGGGAAAGGCTCTTATAAGCTAGTAACTATTAGGCTAATATCTGCTATAAGTTAAACTTGTAATACGATATACGACTTTCACTTACCCGCGGTACACTGCTGGCTTCAGGCTCCGCTGTAGTTCCTCTTCCAACTTTTCTCCATCTTCTAACCTGACTAACGGAGTTGCATCCAAGGCAGCAGCAGGCTTTTTGCATTAAAAAAAATCGTTCAAAGGTGGTTTGTTGTTTTCGTTTGATATTTCATTATTGATTTGGAAAGTTGGACACAAAGTTGTGGAATCACCGAGGAGCCCACCAAAGATGATTTCGCTGTTGCTAGGTGACGTGACCGTCAGGTCTAGGTGACGGGGCACGGCACGGACCATGGACGGAAAACCTCTCGCGCTATAAATGCTGCGTTCCATTGTTACTCAGAACTTTTTATATGTCCATGCTCGGAACTCGGGACTCTCCGACTTCCGACAAGGAAAATTGAAGAAGTGTCCATACTTTCATTCATGAAATAAAGAGAAAATTCTGTCTTCTATCGAAATTGATACGTATCATTGCGCATTTTTTAGTGGGCATACGCAAATGCTGGAGTTTTCCTAGTGGTTATACGGCGTATACCTGCGTATCACGTAGACTACACCACTGGCTATGATAAAGGACACATGGTTTGTGTTTTACTATTCATACTTGGCTTAAAATGGAATATTCTGATATGCTTTAAGTGACCGGACATCCGAGATCAAAACTGGGAACATAATCCCAGAAAGGCGGAAAAAACGGTCAGCTATTTTTTAAATTGAAGAACAATATGCCATATATATCCTGCATAAACAATGTATGAATACATTCGATATGTATATATCTTAGGGACCTTATAGACTGCATCTTCTTGACTGTGGCTGCAGCTAGCAGTTTATTCTGTCTTTATTTGTATTGATATTTTGTATTTACTATTAACATTATTTCCTTAAATGATTTTATATGTATGTCGCTTTAGAAAAAAGTATTTAAATATTTTAGAAAAATATTTAAACATAAAACATATATAACACCTGAAGTTTTATATCAACTAAAACCACCAATCTGTTCACCTGGATTCAGAATAAAACCAAAATTGTCTTACCCAACACGTTAGTATTTAAATATTGTTACTTGAATGACTTATTCCATGGTTACAATTA
>OLKM01008016.1:0-10037 GCA_900291075.1 Melanogrammus aeglefinus
CATCAACAAAGAACTAACTAAGCTACCAAAGCAAGTTTCCATCACCAGAAAGAAATACACTCAATATAACAACAATGCAGTATTTCTTCACTAGTAGATCCTACAGCACAGAAATAGTAAACTAAAATATAAGAATAACAAAATGTAACAACATGTAGATAGTAGCTGCTGTGAGCTCCAGCCTTGGGATGGTGATGGGCTTTAATGGCACCACCCTTGCTTTGCCTATAACAAAAGCGCAGTGAACTTTGTGCTTATCATCCTGAAGTCATAGGTAGGAGACAGTGCCATAACCACTTTCACTCGCATCCGAAAAGTGATGGAGCTGAGCTGAAATGAGGCTACAAAAATTCTCTGGCATGAAGCATCTCCTAACTTTGAACTTCTCCAGTTGGGGCAGGTCAGTTAGCCAGCCTAACCATCTCCTGTGAAGGTTTTCAGGTATGGAATCGTCCCAAGCAAGCTTTAATCCACATAGCTCCCGTAATATTTGCTTTGCGGAGAGGATGACTGGGGCCAACGTACCCAAAGGATCGTATATGGAGCTCACCATAGACAAGATTCCTCTCCGGGTAAGCGGCTTGTCTTGAAGCTGGATTTTGAAGGCAAATGAATCAGACTGGATACACCATTGTACCCCAAGCGCTCTTTCAATGGGCAGTGCATCTTGATTCAGATCCAGATCTTTTACCTCTTGTGCCCGGATCTGTTCTGGAATGGAGAGAAGCAACGACCTGCTGTTACTAATCCATTTATTCAGCTTAAAACCCAGTAGCGTGCGGTGGTGTTTCAGTCAGGGCCAGCAATAATAACACACACCCCCCCCCCCCCCCCCGCCGCAAAAAAAAAAAAGAGTACTGTTGCCTATGCTGATACAGCCAATGAGCCAACGCAGCAGCCGCACATTATGTCCTACACATACAGTTAAATACAATATAAGGCCACTATTATGCACCAGTGATTAATTTAATCCACACAGGACAGCTGACCAACAACTAGTGCAACACATCAAGACACCACTGCGCAGCATCGCCATCAGATCATCTTCCAGTGTTTCCCGCACGGAGACTGTGGCGTGGGGGGCGGGGCTGTCTCTATGCGTGTGCATCTGCGTGTGCGTGTGCGTGTGTGTGTGTGAGCTGTGCGGAGATGAATGAATGAATTGCCTTGGTCGAACCGAAAGCTGACACCACGATTGTTGTGGGAAACGACACTTTACAATCAAAAACAGCACCAAATCTAATCCAGAGAAAGTAAAAAAATATAAAAATAAACTTACACAATAAACTAGCACTCAACTCATCATGCGAGACTTTCTGATAAATATAAAATAGACCTAGCACTCACCCATCATTTGTAGATGAAATCCATCCTGCGATCCTTTCTGATAAATCGCTCTATGACGTCCTCGTGCAGTTGTCCATGCTGCTTGAGATGAACGAGTAGCTCCTTCTCTATGGAGACAGATGCCAGCGCAGAGAGTCGCGTTTGTCCAGTTGTAGTCCGTGCATATGTTTTGATGCGTTTGAGAGCGGAAAAAGAGCGCTCAACTGAGGCCGTGGACACTGGTATTGTTAAGATCAAGCATGTGAGGGTGTGTAGTTGTGACATACTGACTGCAAGCCCCGTGGTCATCAGAAAAGTCAGCAGATCAGTTGGGCTCTTCCCCTGGAAGTTTGTCATGCAGTACATCACACGGAGCTCAGCTCTGAGTACGGAGAGGTCAAACTGCGCTCCATAGCTCTCCTCGAGGCTCTTCAGCTCTGCTTCTGGGAATGACTGCTTATATTGTGGAAACTTCTGTGCATCCAGCAGTCCCAAAAAAAGCAGTCGTTTGTGATCTGCAAACCGATTATTGATTTGCGTGAGGGTGCTGTCAATTACAGCTGCGTGTAGCGCTCTGTAGTGCGCACGTGGGTCGGGTCTTCCTCTAGCTGCGTTTGGCTGCCCCACTGCCCCCACCGTTGCCTCAAAGATGTCATCAAACCTTCCCCGCTCACCTTCAAGGCTCTGACAAAACTCTGCAACCCTTGCCAAAGAGAACTGCATGTCCAGGGTCTTACTTTGAAGGATCCCAAAGAGAACATCAGCAAAGTCAAAAATGCCAACACCAGCAAAAAGAAAAAAGAAAAACTCAAATGACTTCACGTGTGATAAGTGTCCTGATGCGCAATGCACTGTTTCACGATCAAAATCCTCAGCGTGGTCCAGTATGTGCTGGAACAGCTGGACCAGATCTGCTCTTTTCTCATGCACTGTGCACACCAGCCTCGAATTGAAGTTCCACCTGATGTTAGACACTCGTGGGAGCCTTCTTGCGCAAAAATCATCCAGCAACTTTGTCCGTTTGGGAGAACGTGTAAAAAATGCTGACAATCCCCCCAGATTTGCGAAAAAGATCTTGCAGTCTTTGATTTTTGAAGCACCCTGTGACATCACAAGGTTTAAGGTGTGTGCGTAGGAGTGCACAAAAAGCGACTGCGGGACGGTTTTTTTTATGAGTGCCTGCACTCCGTTGAGCCCTGATGCCATGACCGCGGCACCATCATAGCACTGAGCTACTAACTTTGTTTTGCAGTCATAGCTTTCCAAAACTTCAATGATCAAAAGAGCTAGATCACTGGCTCGTTTTTTAGTTGTAACGTCTTCAAACTTTAAAAATCTCTCTTTCACTCCCTTGTCCTCTGTAACGTACCTCAGTACATATGACAGCTGAGCCATGTTGCTGAGGTCCGATGTTTCATCAACCATAATGGCCACAAATCTGGCCTGGCCGATCTCTTTCTTGATGGCATCATCCAACACCTCGGCAACGGCATTTATGAGGTCATTTTGAATCCTCCCCGATGTCCCAGAAAAAACTGTGGCTGTTGCAAGATGCTGTCGCAGCTCAGCATCATAATTTGACAGCAAAGTTAGTAATTCCATGTAATTACCTTGATTAAGAGACTCGCTTCTCTCATCGTGCCCTCTGAATGATAACTCTTGCTGCCCCAAGAAGATAACGCAGTCGATCAGGCGTTTCAGTATGTCACGATTTTTTTTCACCCTTTCATTGTGCAGGCTTGTTTCCCTCCTCCGTTGCTCGTCAAGCTGCAAATCAACCCTGACCTCACCAAACGTTTTCAAATGGACCACATTTATAATGTGACGCTCCGATATTTGATGTTTGATAGCTGCCCTGGTGAAGCTGTTCAGGCTGCTAAACCCGTTGCTGTTCCATGTTCCGGAGCCTGTACAAAAAAGTAAGCATGGCCAGCAGAACAGCTTGTTTAGCTCTGTGCTAGCTGTCAGCCAGTCGTACCGATCGTAATTGCCCTCTTTAAAATGCCGCACAAATCCTTTGTTGGTCTTTGTTAGTCCTTCCATTTTTGGTGTCGGCCTTCCTTTAGTCACAATTTCCAATTTTTCGGTAAACGGGCGCCTTGAAAAAGGCACCCGAAGCAGGTCCGCAGTCGTATCCGATCTTCCCGCCATCATCTTTCCAGAATAGCCGATAATAGTACGTCATCACGCACCTGTCCATGGGCCAATCAGTGAAGCTCATTTGAATGACAACGCCAAGGCCAGCGCTAGAAATTCCGCTGGTCCTAGGGCGTTCTGTCAATAACACATCAAAATCTGATTGGCTGATGATACTGGTCAATCAACATTTTAACCCAATAGCAGCGTCCAGCTTTTTATCAAAGCCGACTATATGCAAAGGCTAGCAATACAGCTGCTGCTGGCCCAGCCGGAGCAAACAGAGCTGTGGATGTGCGTTCACAGGACATAGGAGAGGGGCCGCAAAATATAACCATTCGTTTTCTGGATAGAGTTGCATACTTAAACAAGTAATTGACTCCAGACACATTTCAAAATCACTTTTTTGATTATGAAAAAAAAAACAATTATTTTAATTTTTGACAGGGCTAGCAGTGCTGGCCCTGCTGGCCCTGACCGCACACCACTGTAAAACCACCAGTGTAGCGCAAAGCTTGATGAGGTTTTTAGCGAGTAGAATGGCCTCCTGCTCATCGCTTATAGACTTTAGACAATCATCTACGTAAATGTTTCTGAGCACTGTATGACTTCTGGGTCAAGGTTGGCAATGTTGTCTCTCGCACATTGCTGTAAAGCAAAAGTTGCACAGCTGGGAGATGATGTGGCTCCAAAGATGTGTGACGACCATTTGTAATCCTCTAAGATATCTATTTGCAACAACTCCCCATCAGGCCACCACAAGAATCTTAGAAGATCTGAGTCCTCGTCCGGTAACTCGGACTTGGTGAAACACATGGCTCACCATCAGCAATAAAGGCGACAGCCCTTGCCGAAACCTTTGTGAGGACGCCGAGTAAGGTTGTTGGGTGAGATCTGGCCTTGTAGAAGCTGAGAAATTGAGTGACAGACCTTGGTAAGTAGCTCCACAATGCATCAAACACTACCTCTAGATTGAGCTTTTTTTGGATGAATTACACCCCATGGTGAGGTATTGTACACTGTCTTTCCCGTCTTGGTTTTGTTTTGCGATCTCTGTGCATGTCTGTGTTGTTATTTTGGATAGCAAAACCTTTCCTTAAATTCTCAGCCATGAATCTTTTGTATTCCTCCTGAAAAGGTGTGTTCTTTAACAGTTTTCTTTTCCAAGCTCATGGCTCTCTTGCTCAGCCAGACAGCGGTGGTGTTCTGGGAACTCAGCGTTGTCACTTCTCAAAGGCCAAACCAAATGCTGTAGTGTTCGTCATTCAGCTTTACTGGAGTTGGGAAACCTCTTTTCCAAGAAGGCATTGTGTCTTCATTGAGACATCTCAAGCGCTCCTCCTGCTGGCGTTCAGGGAAATCATGTTTCAGCTGTTGTTGTAATAATCAACTCCTCATCTTTCACCACGAGAGATCCTGCTGTCTATGCATGATGACCTCCCAGTGGCCCGCACTGAGTGGTCCATTGATTGTCCATCCAAGGAGACGGTTTTCACTGCATAAAGGCGCATCATTAGCCTTTCCTTGGCTATTCATCATCATCCATGGCTCCAAAGCCTTAGGAACATTGTTCCCAACCAACATACTGACCTTCTGCTTTCACATTTGTGGAATTTTTAACTTCAATGAGATACGGCCATTGCCATGTCCATCCTCGCGGGAACATTCTTCGCGATCGCCGATTCAGGGATCATTTTTCAGCTTTTCACAGGAATCGCAGTGTGGGTGTAAAAACTCAGGGAGTTTCCGGTACTCCATTGCTTTCAAGACCACTGATTTCCATACCGGTCACCATGGACATTTTATTCACCTGTTCCTTGGTTCATGGTTCTCAGCAGAATTCTTGTTTTGCTTCCTGTTGGTCTGCAACTCATGCCTGGAGTAAGGACTCCTGTGCAGAATGTCGCAGCAGGCTTCCTGGGTCCCATTAAAAGCATATGGTATGAATCACCTTATCACCTTTTTTCCATTTTTGATTTCTCACAGGGACTATAGCAAGTTTGCATTCTGCAGTTGATTCCGACCGGCCCCAGTATCACTCCACACCCACTAGTTTGATTTGTGTTATACATCTGTCACAAAGCCGTATCTTTTGACCTTTCGTCTTTCTTGATTTCTTAATCTCTGTTTTGTTGATATGTAGGATCGTTCTGGATGTTTAAAGAGAAACACACTTGACAGGTAAGTCTCTTCTTAACAACCATTGTCGCTCATGTGATGACCGGACTTCAAAAGCATCCAAAACAAACTCCTTCTTTTCTTTAAGAACTCCAGTTTTTCTTCTCCGATTTCTCCTTCTCAGGTGCGACGTGAACTGAGAATATGGTCTTACTTGCAATGCCAAACATCTTTTACTTGTTTTTCCTTTTGTGTTTTTTTGCACCTTCTGATACAACCTGCTTAGTATTCTGTACTTCGCGCCTTCCTCCCATTTCCACACTGGTAGCAACCCACGTATATCTACACCTTTGGGCCTGCTGTCCTTGGAGGAGAATGGGCTTGCTTGCCTGTATAAAGCCAGGCCTTCTTGCCTGAGTGTAATTTAAGCTTCCCAACAATGATGTGACAGAGATTCTGGATTGATTAGCTCACAATTGCAAGACTATAATCCAAAAAAAACTTGGCCTTGGGGCCATGGCGTTCTGTAGTTCAAAGCTTTAATTCGCCATCTTTCCTGTTAATTATAAGGTCATTTTACTAAATGGCTTTTATGTTACACTGGATGATTCAATTTCCTCCATATACTCTACAAGAGTTCATAGCATTCAAACATCCATTGAGAAAAAACAGAATAAGCTGTGTAAGGCCTCTTGCAGCCTCTGCCTTAACTCACTGCCAGTTAAGACCTTTTATCAAGTATGAGGTAGCAAATTTGTGTTCCGTCACCAAAGTGTTTCTTTAAAATTTCCTTCTGTTATTGCATAAACCCATGTCTGGATGAATATTGAACAACGAACGCACCAGTTCTCTTGGTGTGTGCAAACGTGTGAATGCTCTAAAGAAGACAGTCTATCCTGGCTATTCCAGCTTATCCTTTCAATATGCCCATGTTCAAAAGCTCTCATAAAGAATCCAGTAGTCCAGAGGATCTCCTCCTTCAAAGATGGGATGTTGATTGATGGTAAAGTAGATTGACCTCTGTTGCTTAATGAGAGTTTCTGTTATTTGATTTTGATTCTCCATTATGTTCATAGACTGTGTCAAGTTCATGCATTTAACTTTGATCATTGATAATTGTAGATCTGTTTCTTTTGTGGTTGTGTTGTTTGTGCCAACACCTCAAGTGTATCCTGTTACCATTTGACATAAAGTTCATCAGTGTACTTGCGGGGCAAAAAGATTAGATGACTTATGGTTTGAGGTCTTGGTTGGCTATATGATCTTCAGTGACACCTACTGGAGCTTTTTGTGTCATGGGTGACAATATTTTGTTGCCCAAAGGGGCATAATCAATCTGATGAGGATGTATTGTCTTTTTTCTCACCAGATGCTTCAACAATTAGACTCCATGTGTTATTGTCTTTTACAGTTTCTCTCGATAGTTCTTGTTGCTGTTTCCTGCAGGAACAACTTCACAGTGGTTACTGTCCAAGTAGCTTGCTGGTTGGGTTGTATGCCTGGGTTAGCTCGCATCCTCAAATTCATCTTGTTCGTCACTTTTTTCCTGCTGAAATGATTGTTGTGCCAATTCTGGCTACCAAATACTCATCATCCCATCGACGTGTTTTCTGTTGGTTCATTGCACAATCTGTCGACATTTCAAAATCCCTTTCAAAATGCTTTACCTTGCTGTATTTGCAGCCACTTTGAGTTTCCAATTCAAGTTGCTTCCTTTCTCAGCTCTGAGAGCTCAGCTTTCTTTTTCTTCTCAAGACGTTCTTCTGTTGAAGCCTCTCAGCTCTAGCTGCCAACTCAGCATGGTTCACTTTGTAGATGCATTTTAAGAGATATTATTGATGAACGGCGTGATGACGCATTGGAAACACTGTCATTTGGCACAATATCATCATAGTACTTGCAGAATACCCATTGTAGCATCAATACCAGTCACTTCATTTTTGATCAACCCATTTTGATACATTGCTTTGAGAAAATCACACAAAGGTGCAACTTTAGGGGCAAACCACTCTACATTTGATCCCTTTTAACATCATCCTTTGGCAATAAAGATTGACAGAGTTCATTTAACTCATTGAAGTCTTGGTATGCTTTGGAGAACTCCAATTTACATTTTTGATTGAACCTTTTCAGATTGCATGCATCCTTCATTTAAATTCAGTGATTTCCACACCCAATTTTGCACTTCTTAGATGCTTTGACCTGTGTCCAGTCGCTCTCTGTGCAGGCAGAGTCAAATATCCTCCTCACAACTTCTGAACCGGAGCACAACTTCGACATTCTCCGCTATTCTCCTCATTTTTTACGTGTTTATAATTTGGTCTGCACTTTTAAAAACATAAACCAAACAATGCACACGTTTTTCAACTGGCTTTCCTTTTAAATCATATATCATCATCCTGGGACTTCGTCAGTTAGTAGTTACACCATCATCATTGAAAATAAACAAATAATTTCGTTCGTATTTGTCTGAAAATGAGGAACTTCAAAACGTTATCAATGAAATGGCGTCCAGTGCACTTTCGCGGACGCGCCATCCAAATGCGGCATATTCAAGTCATTCACCCTTGTTCACCGAAGTCCAAGATAGTAGTTTCCACAGCTTCATTAAACAGTCTGTCAAAAATCAAAAATTTGTAGCCGTTACTCGCCAGCGCGATCATTCCTATTAACATTCCTTAGTACATACGCAAGCATTGGCTTTGGCAGGTCTTTTGACATTTGTTAAAGGCATTTTCCAAGTCCAGCCGTTGGGTGACGCCTTCAAGCACTAAATCAATAACCGGATGTTTTCGTGAATTTTAGTTATTATTGTATGAAGATGAAAATGGGATTATATACCTTGAGTTTAGGAAGTTTCGAGGCAACCTAGACCGTGCCGAATGGGCGGTGGATCAAAACGAGTTCCCAAAGAGTCCAAAATAGCGCGCTTGATACGGTCACAAAAACCTTTTTGGCTGGCATGCCTTGCCAATTGTCCAATGAACGACGCCACTAGCCTGCTTTAAAGTAGCTCTATCAGGTCAGGTGCTGCAGTCACCTGTCAAAGTGGCTCGTGCCCAAACGCCAGTTCGCACCTCCACATTGCTTCAAACAATGCACAAAGCAATCCAACATAACAACAACAATATCTATTAGATTAATTAAATTATGATAATGCAAATCCTAAATTGGCATGGTTTACCCTTACATTTCATTAACTATAAATAATAACAAAAAACTTAACCAATTCTGGCATCCAACACTGACCTAAAGGAATGTCTATTCTCTGGACTCAACCCAGATTCCTGGGCTCTAACCCAGACAGAACTTGGGTCTTCAACACCCTTTACCTTTCTCTCTTGGGTATCAGATATGAATGTGGATCTTTCTGTATATCAGATCAACAGTCTCTCTCTTGGTACCCACCGTCCCACTTGGGACTTCCCAGGCCGACTTTCTCTGATACTCCAACCCGGACTCTATTCTAGGGACTCTAACCCCAGATTCCCAGGACATCTAATGAGACACAAGTCTGGACTCTAAACCACAAATAATGGCCTTATTCTGGACTCCAACCCAGACAGACCGTCGGGACTCTTAACCCAGAACAGAACTCTTTCTCCGGGGATCCAACCGGACCTAAAGGAACTTGGTCCTTTCTCTGGGGACTCAACCCAGATTCAAGGACTCTAACCCCAGACCGGGGCTGCAAAACCCTTAATCCTTTCTCTCTGGTATCGAGATCATGTATCTTTCTGGTAAAAAAAGAAAATAAGGGGAAAAACATGTGCAAAGAAATGAGTAAAATAGAGAGTTAAAAGGCATTTTAGTATTAAACTAGAAAATAAATGCAAAGTTAAAAAAAGCTGTTTAGAAAGTGAATTGTATCTAAGATTTAGCAGAAGCTAAATCAAAATGCTTTAGCTATGTCTTCGTCTTGTTTTAAAGGTGCTCAGAGTTGGGCAAGTCTTCAGGGAGTTTTATTCCAGCTATTTGTTGCATAGTAACTAAATTTCCTGCTCCCCATGTTTCGTTTTTACTTCTGGGGATAATTAATAGATTTGGTCTCAGGGATCTTAGTGGTCGTAGAAGGCTTATTGGCAGTGGAAGCATATCAGTTAAAATATTTTGGGGCCTAACCATGAAGGGATTTATAGGTTAGCACTGATTTTAAAAGTCATTCTCCTGACCTACAGGAAGCAATGTAACGATTTAAAAATGTTTGGTCTTTGTTAGAACTCTGCAGCAGCATTCTATGAACAACTGAAGCTTCCTCAGAGTTTGTTTTGGGGAGACCTGTAAGTGAGGACCATTGCCAGTAATCAAGCTTTACTAGTGATAAAGCATATACCAGTTTTTGTAGTCTTCGGTGAACATGAGCCCTCTAAGTCTTGCTACATTCTTAAGGTGGTTATAGTGAGATTTTGTAACTGTTTGATGTTGAACTGTCTAATGTAAATCTGAATCCATGATAA
>OLKM01008017.1:0-10037 GCA_900291075.1 Melanogrammus aeglefinus
ATATAGATCACATTAGACCAGGTCCTGATCAAAACCACTATGCCTAGACTTCACAAATAGAATAAAGGTTTCACAGATCAGAAACTGTGTTTTAATGAATGTTCAGCCTCTTTAGGATGATCTCGGCCAGATTTGAGAAGTCTAGGTACAGTGGTTTTTGATCTGGACCTGGTTTAATGAGGTCTGTAGATAATCAAACAAAAAAAAAAACGGTGAAATCTTCCCTTCAGCATTTTCACAAACAAAATAAATCTTTCAGAAATACAATAGCGGGTGTCAGGCAAAGGTAATGTCTAAAATGTTTTTACATCAAAAAGTGTCACAAAAACAGACAAATCAGTGTACAACAACAGGTACCTCTCAGACGCACAACTTTTGGTCAATCTGTTCTATTCTGTATGCATGCACTGCACTTCCCTTGTTTTTTTGTGTGGTCATTCGTCTGGTTTTCTTGTTGTTGTGCAGTGCATGCCTATATACGTATGTATGTATGCATGCACTGCATTTGTCTTATTTTTCTATATTTGCAATTTATCTCTAAGTATGTGTGTGAATGGTACTTAACTGCTGCTACTGTGTCCTACTACTGTCTCCAATGTCTTGGTCCACCCCAGGCCGTGGGTGCGGGCCACCACATTCTGGATCCATCCATTTAGACTTGCACTTTACCTATTTAAACTTGCACTTGCACTTTAGAAACTGGCACTTTATACCAGGCACTTTACAGATCATATGCACTTTATGTATAGGTATGAATGTGTATATGATTGTGAACTACTGTATAATTCTTGTGCATTTCTGTCTGTTTGTGTGTTACCTGCTAAGGGACTACGGATGCAAATTAGCAAGTTGCTAACTCTGATGCATTTACATTTGTGCACACGTACGAATGTTCATTATGTGAACAATGAGTATTGTCCCTTTTAAATAAACAACAGTCGCACTGCACGTTACGTTAATTTTACCCTTAAGTGCTAAATCGGAGGCTGGCCAATCAGAAGCTAACTTAAGCGTCGTCATAGAATCTACATTTTATACAGTATCATTACCCCTAGTCGCAATCATGTGCAGACTATGTCCCATTATGTTCTAATATTCTACTTAATTATGGCATGTACTTAACATTTCTAACATGATTTTAGATGCACTCAACATTATTTCTCTCATTTTCAGTCATGAGTCCAACAGCAGCAGTCATGATAAAGAAGTATAAGAAAAGAGAACATCTGCTGAGACTCAAAGTACAGAAATTGAGCAAGGAGATGGCCTCCCTTAGACAAAGACTTGCAGGTAAGTGTGTTTCTTTTTCCTCAAAACTATTTTCTCTCCATACCCAATCCAAATATCAGTATCAGAATCAGTTTTGTTTTTCCTAACGTATGAACACTGCCTCACCTGCAGTGAAGCACATACCGTAAATTCCGGACTATTGAGCGCACCTGAATATAAGCCGCACCAGCTAAATTTTAAAAGAAAAGATTTTGTACATATATAGACCGCACCTGAATATAAGACGCAGGTTTTTCATGTTGTAACATGAGATATTTACACAAAAAGACAGTACACGGAAGATGTGTGGAACTATGCAAGTCCGCTCGCTTTTCCTCTGTTTCGGTTACGCTCCTCTCAGCCATGTGCATTTGTTGACAACAAAGCCGGCGAAAAATCAATAAATGGAGCGGATAACGTTACATAACGATGTTATGGCGTGTGTGTTTGTGTAGTCAACTGTCATGAACAAGAGATTACGGAGCGTGTTTGTGTCGCGGTCATAGACTGTAGGTTGCGGTGCAGCAGAGACGAGAGCTGGGACACCGGGGAGGCGACCGAGTTACACTGATGTTGCAAGTTTGGTTTTCAGCTGTGAGACGCCAGGTGAAGACAGAGAGCTGTCGTTCTCGGCAGTACGGCACCAACACGGCAGTAACATGCCTGTTAGAAAATAAAACACTCAGTGCACCAAACTCAAAACTAGTGTCTTTCTCGGCGCATAATCTTTCCCCACATGTCTGTCTCACCTGCGCTTCCTGCTAGAGCGCCCCCGGAGGCCGTTAGCCAGTAAAAATCTATAAATTAGCCGCATCGTTTTATAGGCCGCAGGGTTCAAAGCGTATGAAAAAAGTAGCGGCTTATAGTCCGGAAATTAACGGTAAATTAAATAAGGAAAACTAGATTAAGTAGGAGTGTTGTCACGATACCAACATTTTGGTACCGGTATCCGGTACCAACATGTTTATTCGATACTTTTCGGTACTTTTCCACATAAAAAGAGAACCAAAAAATGGTCATTATTGGCTTTATTTTAATAGAAAATCTTAGAACTATAAACATATGCATCAGTAATCAGTAAATCTAAACAGTTACTGTGCTGCTGCAGGATTCAATTTCCATCTATATTATTCTGACTCTCCTAAATTAAAACATTAGTGGTCTGTTTAAAAATGAATATCAACTTGTTTTCTTTGCATGATGAGGTCTGAAAACACTGCATCTTTTTTTGTTATTTTGACCAGTTGTAATGTTTGGGAGAAATTGTTATCAGTAGTTTATAGAATGAAACACAAACGTTCATGTTACTCAAACACACACACCTATTGTTTCCCATACGTAGACCAAATTGATTCTGCTCCCCCCCCATCAACGCAATATCGTTCCGTTAATTCATTTTGCGGTGCAAAATGAAAGTACCGGTCCCATCTAAGCGCAGTATAGTACCGTTTTAAATGCGTCAGTACCCTGGTACCACTCTAGTACCGGTATACCGAACAACCCTAATTAGTAGACACGCAGGATAAGGCCGCTCGGGGCGGGATTTGAACCGGGGCCGCCTGCACTATAGCCTCAACACATAGGGCGGGGCTCTACCAACTGACCTAAACAACCGCCCAGATAGGTTAAACACTTTTGGAAAAATTCACCCATTGTGCCATCAATAGCAGTAGGTTCAGAGGTTCAGAATTGTTTTCGAGGTAAATTCATGCAAAGCCACTGATGTGCATTTCCGTCGGGGGCAGTTTTTCGGCAAGCAGTCTCTTTTCAGCACGATACCAGCTTTGCATTTACCTCGGAAAACAAAGCCGCACGCACTAGGGATGTGCGCGGGTATTCGGTTACACGGTTACACGGGGCTGCCGCCACTAACCGTTTTGTAAAAAAAATTCGGTTACACTAAAAAAAAAACTGTCGCCTGCGGGAGGGTGCAGCTCGCCATCGTCTTTGAAGATGTTGTAAAAAAACAACTTGAAAAATAAACGTTGTTTATGCCCCGTTTACACCATCCCCGCTAATGGCCGCTAATGGCCGATAGACTAACCGATGTGGAAGGTCGGGTGATTTGGGTGAGACATCGGGCTAAAAATGTATGATCGGGTCAATTATCACATAGCATTTACACATACCCGATGTTATAACGATAACATATACATTCATGCCAGGAGACGTTAAAAACACGATAAAGCGCCAGAAAGATTAACGAATATAAGCCGATGTAGCCTACTCCAGGGAAACTCCCGAACGACTTGCGATGTCTTACGTTATACTCCCGTTCTATCCCGATTATAGCCGATTAAGCCCATAAAAACACCTGGTAGCCCGATTCTACCCCGATAGACCCAAAATTAACAACATGTTCGTTCTTGCCGATGTTGCCCGTTGTTGCCCGATCATTGAGCATTTCTTCCCGTTTCTTCCCGTTGTCTAACGATGTCCCCGGGAAGAGTAAAAGGTGTTTCCCGATGCAACCGACACTATTTCCCGATGTTTTAATACGATAGCTGCTGATTTAGCCATCGGGCACCATCGGGGCCCACTATCGGTAGGTGTAAACAGGGCATTAACCGTTAAACATGATGTTGTCTGAAGTTCATAAGGACGTCTGAGTTAGGGCATGTTGTTTGTCTCTCTCTCTCTCTCTCGCTCTCTGCCACTTGCGGAGCAGAGGAGCGAGAGAGAGAAAAAAATTACGCAGAGCCGACAGACTTTAAAAGTCCAAAACAAATATATTTTACTGACAAGAAGTGGGTTTATAATCAATTCCATAATTTAAAGTAGATTTTTTACTAAAACGAAAAAATGTGAAAAAAGAAAGGTCAAAAATAAAAAACACAAATCAGACAGAATTCTCCTTAAAGCAACCTCGTAATGGGGGTACATTATTTTAACTAATAAATAAGTTAAAATATAGATCGAAGATGTGCTTAGTTTGGGCTATTTCTCAGAGTTCAATTTCATAATTAATTAATTAATTAACGGGTATTCGAATAAACGGTTTTCAAAATGTCGTGTACACGTCAGTGCAATTAACCGCTCGGAACATCCCTAGCACGCACACACAAACCCACGTGTGGGCGCTCGTGCATCCAGAATAGGCAGAGTAGTGGACAGTTACAAGTGAATTAACAGACTCAGCAGTGGTGGGTGTGTTCCTGCAGTTGTGTGGGAGGTGTGCATGTGTTAATTGTGATTTAGAAGTAACTCCCTGGTGAAACAAATGGGGTATTTTCAAATTTTATTAGTTTGATTTCAATGTTTCATTCTGTTAACACGGGCCACTCTTTAACTGATTGTCTGCCTCGCGTTGACTAACGCTGCTTGGAGGGAACAGCTCATGAATGCTTGTTCACAGACAGCTTGTAAAACGGTAGTGATGACATTATTTCAGTAAAGTGGACTAACTATGTCCCAAAAATATGAGTACACAAATTAGCTTTTTCACGTGTTGTCTCGTAGTTTATTTTTGTCCACAACATGTACACCGCAACCCAATTGCATCCTTGGGTGTTTATATTATTATTATTATATTAATTTACAACAACACAATTTCTCTTAATAGCCCAGAGGCAATGTAGTGACAGTTATCATCAATCTGCACACCCCCTCATCCGCCACCTCCTCCTCTCCATCTGCGACTCCACTACTCCTCTTCTCGTCCTCGTCCATCCGTTCTTCAAGAGGATGAGAGGAAAAGAGAAAACGGTTCAAAAAGAAAAGGGACAAAAAAAAGCCACATCGAAAAGGGAAAAAGAAAGAAAGAAGAATAAGAAGATGAAAAAGTGCAAAGGAAGCCATCACTTGGCAAAAAGAGGGAGTCACCAGGGACGGTTCATATTTAAAAAAAGTTGTATTGATGTTAGCTTAGAAATCTGAAAACATTCATGCTAGGGAATTGTAAGTTGTGGTTGCAAATTCATTACCAAAGTGGTTGTGACAGTACTCATCTACACGACCTATCATGTAAAGGAGAAGTTCACAAAAAAATACAAAAGAAAAAAACAGCAACATATTTTCCTCTTCCCCAGAGTGGATATAATCCATCAAATAGTCTCTAGGACATCAAGCTGTAGAGAAAGGGTCTACTATCACCAATACATTGGAGTTGAAATGGGATTGGGTTTGTGGTGCTCAAAGTGTGAAAATATACATTGGAAAAACTCGAAGGCAATGTTTCCTTACAGAAATCATGACCAGGGGTCTCATTTATAAAACTGTGCGTGGGATCATTACTAAAAGTGTACGTACGCCCAAAAGCCAAGTTTTGCGTGCGCCAGTAAATATTTAAGCAACAGATCACGACAGGCCGTGGTATATGCTCATTATACCACGGCGAAGGGGCGTTGTTCGCCCGACGCGAAAGCGGAGGGACGACAACCCCCTTGGAAGTGGTATAATTGAGCATATACCACGGGACTGGAGTGACTATTGCTTTTATAAAAACGGTTTACCAATAAGGGCAATATGAAAGGAATACGCATCAAAAAAAAAAAATCACAAATTAGCTACCTAACTGGATAAAATAGCCGCCATATGAAAAATAGTCCTCCTTTCCGGACGTTAGCTCTGCATTTCTTTTCCTCGCCTTTTTTCTTCAGGAAGACAGGTCACTCCTCAGTCCCTTCTACCATTGTTAACCCTATCCGGAGGTGAAGAGTTAAACCTTAAACACTGTCAATTCAACGATTTAGTCAATTTATTACCTGTCAACACTTCGGCTACTTTTGCTACCTAGCCTCCTACTGTAACAGTTTGGTTGTTGCCATGGAGACATTGTGCTTGCGAATGAATATGCTGCGAAAAGGCTTTTTTTAGAGTAGTAAGCCGTGGTATAATGCCAATATACACAGTCAACAGCCCAATCAGCATCGCGCGATTTTCACCTTTTTCCCGTTTTATAATCAGACTATAAAAAACCCTGCGTATGCACACTTGCAAGCAAAGCTCCCTTACTAAATCAGAAGAGATTCCTACAAGTGTGCGCAGCTGAATCCGCTTCACGTTCCGCCCTGTACACGCCCTGTTTTAACCGTAGATGGTCAGAAACCACCACTAATGCGATCTGCATGTCAATGAGCCTCACATGCCTCTTGTTCTGTCTGGTGTTGTGAATTAGCTGCCTGGTGTGAAAGTGGCGACGTGACGTGTTGCTGGCAGCTGTTAACGGCGTCGCGGCTTCAGAGCGCACGCTGTGTTGTTTTGGTGCGCGCCTCTAACACATGCTGGACACCGGTTCGGCACATAGTTACAACAATCACCACACTTTAATCTGAAACGAGTTATTTAACGCCATTCATCATGGTCTCCCTCTCCCTCCTTTCTCCTCCAGCGGTGGCCTGGGCAGAATTACGCACGGGGCTCACCGTTGTATTCATACATTTACAGTAATTAGACTGAATCGATAAAACTTTGAATAATAATTAGCAAATCCAGTTACATTTCTGAGGAATGATCAAACATGACAAACTTCTCTTGAAACAAAAAAAACAGAATGTAACAATATTATGGGAAGATTACTGGATTTTTCCCCAAGGGTTTGAAGAATTTAATTGACTCTCGTCTCGATATGTTCACACTCAGTATCATAGGAACATCTCCTCCTGCGCTCTGGGAGTGGACAATATGACAGAGACGGTGGTGATTAAAAATATAGAGAAGGAATTTTGATTTGAATTTTAAAGTTAAGATTCTAAGAAGATGTTTCTGAAACACCAAGTCCGATGCAAATAAGGGCCGCTGTTGAAATTAATCACCGTGGCAACATGGATCTAACGCATACGGGTTGAAAATTAAATGTGTGACGAGCGATAATAAAAAGCATAATTCGTTCTTCTCAACTCATCAATTCCTGAGCTCTGACTTCAGTTCACCAACCAACACAGTCTGTGTCGCCAATCCCCTTTTCCTCCAAACCAAGCGTAACGCATGGCTCAGAAGTTCGCTTAGAGCTGCCGCACATTCCTCGTCAAGTTTGTTTTTAAATAGATCACAAACCTTGGCTACGCACTTTCAGCCCCGTTTGTGCCGTACGCAACGGTATAAATGAAGACCCCTGGTAATTGAAGATTATCCACAGTCACTATTTTCTAGGGATGCACCGAAAAGAAACATTTGTGGCCAAAGTTGAAATAAAAATTAAACACTTGGCGAATGGGTCATTCCTAATGTTTCCCACAGCCCTATGTTCCTCCATTTCTAACTTTTGTTGTTTCACTGAAAATTGCCCTATGTTCCCACAGCCCTTTGGTCGCCACCAAATTGGTATGGGTTTAGGCAATGAAGGAGGTTGGTTAAGTTAGTAAAAAAAGACCAGGAGGGGCTAGAAGGCCAGATAGAGTCCCAGCATAGGTAGAGAAGAGTCCCAGAGGAACAAGGGCTGTGGGAACAATAGGCCACGCTCCGGCCGAATACTGAATGCGGTTAAAATTAGCAGTGCGCATTTGTTGCACGTCTTATAATGATTTGTTAAATATTTGATTTTACCTTGAAGCACATCAATTTTTATTTTATACACATTTGATATGATATAAAAGAAAGGTTTAAATCATCTTTTACATATCATGCTGACTTGTATCATCCAAGACATGCCCTTGATTTTCAGCTTAAATATGAAAGGAGGCTGACCGACAGGTCTGTTTCTGGAGTTTGTTTCAGGGAGCAGGCTCAACAAATCAAGTCAAATCCCTAGCTCAAGGGTTCACTGAGCCTGAGCTGTCTAATGCCGTATATGAAAAAAGATGTGGCATCAAAATGTGCGCCACTAACGAGCTTTTGAGGTTTGTGTGCGAAAAGAACAGTGGCTCACAGGCACACAAGTTACAGTGTGCATGTTTCTGTGTCCTTGCGCATTGACTTGCAGGCACGCACAAGACCGAGAAATTACAGTTGGACCATATGTAAACTTGCAGAACTCAGTCGCGGGCTGAAGAAATTTCCTGAAGCCAACACTGCCAACATTTGCACGCGGGTCACTGCGTCACTTCAATTATTGATTGTGTCCATTAAAAACATGCCGCTAATCATTTGCCCCTTGCTTTTCACTCAATTCCACGGAAGGGCCAAATGTGGCTAAATTTTTTTCTTTTTTTTTCAATATTCGGGCTGAATATATTCGGTGCACCCTACATCTACCAAAGATGACAGTCATACTAGTTTTCAATGAGACTGTTCAATGATGGTTTGTGGATTATCTGAAGTAACCATGTTTTTATATTTGGAAAAGATGTTCCAAATTCTTGGGGTAATTGAAACTAAATTAGCTTAAAGTACTGAATTAAAAATTAACTGTGTAGCAAGCATAGCAGCTAGATATGCATACGAATACATAAATTCATTTATGCACAGCTACACACTCCTGAAATAGCAGCTCGTTTAATTCTGTCTTACAATTATTGGACACAACTGATTAATCCAGGTGTGTCTGACCAGCTGTGGACTACTCAGACACACCTGGATTAATCAATTGGTCAATAATGTAAGACAAGGAATTAAAACGAGCCTGAGCTTATTGCAGTTAGTGTATGTCTTGTGCATAAAGTGAATTGAGATGTTCCAGACAGTACTTGTGCACTACCTGTGATTTGTTGAATTGACCAGTTAAATCCTTATGAATTCACTCTTCTCTACTTTTGCAGCCTGTCGTCCACTGAGATATTGCAGAATACAAGAGGGTGTTGGGGGCATAACAACAGTGGAAAACATTGGGCAAAGCCATGTCATTCGCTGGTAACAGAGCGACAGTGAGATGTAAAGCGGCAAATCCGGAGCTGCCATAGCTTGCCCAGATAAGTTGATAAACTACTGGCAGGATTCTGTAAAAGAAATAAAATTCGCAGACTTTGTCAGCAAATGTGAATACAGATTAAAAAATTAACGGCAGAAAGTCAGGGCAAAAAATAGCCAATAAAGCCAGTGGGTAAGCTCATAACCATACAACAAGAGGAGAAGAATAATTTGGTTAAGCATGGCTCCCATGATTTGGAAGTCTACACATGTTATAATCACTTCTAGTGTGTCCTTTTAAACCTGTTTCCTCCTGTTGTTTTTTCAGTCCATTTGTTTTATGAGTAACACTTGCACTGAAGAAACACCAGGCTTCAGTGGGCAGGTAAACAGCTTGTTTGTTTGTTGTTTTAGCTGTAAACTTAATCCAGTTGAAAAAATAGAAACCAAAGCCAATTGAAATGGCCATTGAAAGCTGAAGCGTTTTACATGTCTGCATCGTATGCAGTTAAGTTATAGTTGGTGTGTGAGAAGCAGACCACGTTCCAGTTACAGTGTGTTTTAATGAAAGCAAAAAAACTGGAGAAAAAGATTCCACTCAACTAAGGGATAGTTCACCCAAATTGAAATTTCACTCACCCTCCATGTCGACTAAACGGGCTGGGAGAAGTTCAGAGTCCCTCCGTGGCTTCTCTGAGTTAAGGGGAGTTATAGAACCCCACTGTAACTGAGGGGACTTAGGGGGAGTTTCACAGACCCCCCGTGTAACTCAAGAGAAAGCACGGAGGACTCTGAAACTTCTCCCAACCTCTTATCCGAGTCATGAGGTAGTAGATAATGAGTGAAATTCAATTTTGGTGAAACTATCCTTTAATGTGACAAAGTGTTTCCCACTGACAGAAGATGAAACGCGAGCCTCCAGCTAACTGCTAACATCCTTTCTCACCCCGACCCTGACAGGAAGGGAGGGAGGGAGGGAGGGGGGGGGGGGCATCTGTTTAAGTCCAGGTTGTACTTTATCATGCCCACTAAATATTTTTAAAAAT
>OLKM01008018.1:0-10035 GCA_900291075.1 Melanogrammus aeglefinus
CATTAGCCTAGGCCAGCCATCGGCGACCCGCGGCTCCGGAGCCGCATGCGGCTCTTCAGCCTCCTTATAGCGGCTCCCTTTGGTCTTGACCAAAAAAAAACGAACATAAATAAAGAGTATTTCTTAATTCATTTGTATTCACATATTATTAGTTTATTTTGTTGCGCAGTCATCTTGAAGTTTGAGTTGATACGATCTAATTTGTAAAAAGCTAGACCTATTTCTAATTCATAATTTGTCAACTAAATATAGGCTACGTCACATCAACGTCAACATCCTGCGCCTTTACCCGCTGGCGGCTTAGAATGCGTGAACCCGTGCGAACCTGTGTGCGAAGTTGTGAACCCTGAATAGCCATGAAAAAAACCCAAAAAAGGAAAGTTTCGGAAGAAAATTGAGAGTTTAATTCAGCGTGGACTTATTTATTTGCATTCACCGCCAACGACGCTGGCTTACCTGTATGCTTGATATGTGGCGAGAAAATATCGAACAACAAAAAATGTAACATTGAAAGACATTTTCAAAACAACAGAAGAATTGAGAGTTTTTAATTCAGCGTGGACTTATTTTATTTGCATTCACCGGCCAACGGACGCTGGCTTACCTGTAGATGCTTGAATATGTGGCGAGAAAAATATCGAGCAACACACAAAATGTAACATTGAAAGACATGGTTTCAAACCAAACACTTAGCATTCGCTGAAAAATACTCAGCCGAGGATGAGCGAAAGAGAGCAATTTCGGAACTGCTACGAAAAGCTGAAGAGCGCAAACTATCTTTCAAGAAGTGGATCAGTTCTCCACAGTCAACTAGCACTGCTAGCTTTGTGGCAGCTCTGGAGATCGCAAAGAGGGGGAAGCCGTTCACAGACGGAGAGTATATGAAGGAGTCGTTCATGAAAATATCTGAGCATCTATTCTCCGACTTTAAAAACAAACCGGAAATTATTCAGAAAATTAGAGAAATGCCTCTCTCCGCAAAGACCGTCAGAGACAGGACCATTAAAATGGCAGAAAACATCAGCAGTAAGCAAATTGTTGACATAAATTCAGCTCAAGCATTTTCAATTGCCTGTGATGAGTCAAGTGATGTAAACGATGTTGAGCAGACAGCACTGTTATGCAGATACTTAAACTCTGATGGGCCGCAGGAAGAACTGATTGAACTCATACCGCTAAAGGGCCAAACACGAGGGCAGGACATTTGTGATGCTGTTTTGAGTTGTCTAGAAGCGAAAGGAATAAACACCGCTCACCTGGTGTCAGTGTCTACTGATGGGGCACCCAGCATGAGAGGAGCACATAAGGGCTTTGTGAATTTGCTTCAAAAGTCACTGGATCGAGAGCTCATGACGTTTCACTGCATCCTCCACCAGGAAGCGCTGTGCGCACAAACTTTCCCCCCTGAGTGTGTGGAAGTGATGAACCTCGTTATCAAGATCGTGAACAAAATAATTGCGAACGGGTTAAGCCACAGACAGTTTTGTTCATTGTTAGAAGAAGTCGACCATGTATATTCGGATCTCCTGATGCACAACAAGGTCCGGTGGCTGTCCAGGGGAGAGGTGCTAAAACGCTTCGCTACCTGTCTGGAGCAGGTGAAAACCTTCTTGGAAAGCAAAGGCCTCAGCTATCCTGAACTGGAAGACCTCGATTGGCTGAGTAAGTTCTACTTCATGGTAGATATGACCACTCACTTGAACACGCTGAATAAAAATCTCCAAGGAAAGGGAAGCACAGCCCTGCAGATGCTGGAAGATGTTTTGGCATTTGAGCGCAAGATGACAGTGTTCGCAAGAGATGCACAAAAAGGTACGCTCTCTCACTTTCCCTCCCTAAGAGAGTTCAAAGAAGCGAACAATCAAATAAATTATGATTATTTCCACCGTGCCATCATTACAATGCAAGCTGCATTTGGAGAAAAGATTCAGTGATTTCAGAAAGGAGAAGCCTACCCTCTCTTTCCCTGTCACACCGCTGGACATCGACCCATCCCTGCTGAACACAGTTGCATTCACCGGAGTAAATAAGCCTGATCTAGAAATTGAACTGGCCGACATAGCGGATAAAGATTTATGGGTAAATAAGTTCAAATCACTGACGGCGGATATTGAAGAAGTCGCCCGTCAGAAGGCTACACTCCAACGGCGTAACCACGCATTCTTTGGGGGGGTCGTGTCCCCTCCAATGTTGAGAAAATACTAACCTGTCCCCCCCAATATACAGCAGGATAAAATGTAAAATATATGACATGTTCTCTTTTTATGAACCCTGTCAATGGATCGGTCTCTTGTTATGTCTTATTTATTTTCAATTTATTTCCGTTTGTTAAGAATCCCCCCTCCTAATTGTACACTTGTGCGATTTAGTTTTGAAACCCACCTCCGCGACCTTTCTGCGTTGTCATGGTTACCCCACACTCTTTCTTCAGTGAGAGCCAAGAAAGTAAAGAGTAATGGAGGATTTGAGGTTACCGGTAGGGTACGTAAAAAGCAGAAGAAACTGGACCAACAGCCAAGCATACGGAGTTTTTTTCAGACAGTAAGTAACTTGATACCGAGCTTTGAGTAAGCAAATAAAACGAGTAGCCTCGTAAAAGCAGAATATTAAATATAGCTCATGAAGGTCAGTCGCTGTTCTTTTGATAAAATGACATGGTTACGATGCAGGCAGCACAGAGAGAGAAGGAGAGAGACAGCCTAGACAGGCATGCTGAAAGCAGTGGCCAGACAGGGACGTGCTCTGAACATGCAGGTGATCAGGTGAGTCATTTGAATGTAAGTAACGTTATTTAACGTGTTGGAGAGGAGGTAACGGACAATTTAAGGTTACTTAAAAAGCGGATAAAACTGGACCAGCAGCCGAGCGTACACGTTTTTTTTTTCTCCAGACAATTAGTAGCTTGATACCGAGCTAAATGTGTGAGTAAATAAAACGAGTAGCCTAATTAAAATATGAGTCGCTGTTTTTTCTGATAAAATGACGTGGGGTCACCAATGCAGGCACCACAGAGAGACAGGGAGAGAGACAGGCATGCTGAAAGCAGTGGCCAGACAGGGACATGCTCTGGACATTAGGGCTTTGACTTCGAACTTCGTGATTCGAATATAATTCGAATATCAAAAAAATAAATCAAAATTCCGAACGAAATTAGGCAGCCCTTAATATTCGAACCTTTTATGGGCAGGCCAAGAGGGAGAGACGTCGGAGAACCCGATGCAGTCTATTCATAATATTGTAACGACCACGGAAGAGGCAGTGAATGAAGTATTGATTAGACAGGGATTTATTAGAAACATAATAAACCGTTGGAACACGCAAGAGGCGTTCTACGCATAGCTGTAGAAGACCGTTCTAGGCGTTCTACGCATAGCTGTAGACCGTCAAGTAGTAGACATAGACACTGAACATAAATAGTATGTACTAAGTATTCGGATTCAGCCCAGGTATTACTGAAGGCATTTAATGGTCAAAATATTATTAATAAATATTCGAATATATTCGTCAATATTAATATTAATAAACAAACGAAAATTCGAATATGATTTTTTGGGCAAAAGTCAAAGCCCTACTGGACATGCAAGGTGATAAGGTGAGAATTTTGAATGTGAGACTAGACAGCCTTAACAACATTGTTTATAAACTGGGCCCTACATGTCAGCAATACATAAAAGTAGCCTACTTCTAATACAAGCAAGAGTATATATAGACCAAATATGATCACGAAGGTCAGCCACTGTTCTTCTGATAACATAATGACATGTGGTCACAATGCAGGCAGCACAGACAGACAGGGAGGCAGAGAGGCAGGCTGAAAGCAGTGGCCAGACAGGGGTATATGCTCTGGACATGCAGATGATCAGGTGAGGAATGAATTGTGAAATGATAATGCAATTTAGTATTGCACAAAGACAGTCATTTTAAGTATGAAGCTAAGTAAGGCATACACAGGCATACTGCATCTTGTGTGATGATAAGTGAAAATATATACAGGTAATTCCAACGCTACACGTTATATTTCAGGAGACTTGACAGGGAGAAAGAGAGACAGAGCCAGGCAGAGGAGGCAGTGGTTTAGATCAGCATAAGGAGGAGCTTGGGTACCTGCCCACACCAGCCCAATACCCGCTTTATCGAAACACTCAGTCCCTGAAAAATAAAACGCTCAAATTTCAGGGACAGTTGGTTTAGGGCAGTACAAATGGCTTCACTACAGACAGTCCTCACTGAAAGTAGTGCTTTTTTTTATTGTTCCCAAATATTTTTGGGAGAACAAGAAATCCGCTTTAGCCAGTAAGGCTGATGGTGCTTTTTATCAACACTGGATTTCAGTAATTGGAAAAAAGCTCTCCAAAGGTTCTCTGTAACATGAAGACAGCGATTTGCCATTCAGCAGCGGTGACAACATATTTGCACCAAACAGACAGCCTGTCAGTAACTCAAACTTTCCCTCTCAGATTGCCAAAAGCAGCAGCAGGTGGCCAGGAATAGTTTTCTTGAAGATTGTGGGGGGGGGTGATGTGTCCTTGGCCAGACAGGGCAATGCGCTTTAAGGGGCATGACAACAAAGAGGGCAACTTCCACCAGTTAATTAAGTACAAGCGCAGAGGGTGATGAAAGAACTTTCAAGCTGCTTCAGCGGCACAACAATTTCACCAGCCCCAAAATTCAGAATGAGGTCCTTCAAATTGTCAGCAACACAATTGTACGCGAAAAAAAACAGGGAAATCCACTCATTGCCAGTGGTTCAGTTTTCCCTTATAATTGATGGGACACAGGATGCAGCAAGGAGTTGAGCAAGAGTCCTTCTGTCTGCGCTGTTGACATTGACAAAAACTTGCAGCCCAGAGAGGAATTCATAGGCCTGTATCAGGTCACATCCACAACTGGAGAAAACATAGCTAGTGTAGCTAAAGATGTTTTGATTCGCCTAAATCTCTCCCACTTTCACAGCTACGAGGTCAAACCTACGATGGGGCAGCCAATATGTCTGGCAGGATGCAAGGTGTGCAGGCTCATATCAAGAAAGAGCAGCCTCTTGCAGTATATGTTCATTGTGGGCCACACTGTGTCAATTTGATCACCCAAGCTGCTGTGTATCGCGCCCGTTATTATAAGAGATGCAATGCAGTTAGTGCATGAGTTGGGCGTTTTATTCAATCAGTCTGGGAAGTTCAAGGCTATCTTCACAGCTGTAGCAAAGTCAGATCGAACAGCTACGCATACATCTTTGAAGCCTCTCTACCCCACCAGATGGACAGTCCGAACGCCAGCCATGCGCTCTGTCCTCTTAACAAATATGAATCTGTGCTCACAGCCACAGAAGAGATGTCTCAATCCACCACGATGGAAATGTCTGCAAGAGCCAGTGGCCTTCACAAAAGCTTTTTGAGGGCAATACCATTCTCGGCATCATAATTCTGGCTGAAAGAGATGTCATGGCCTGTCATGGAGGAGCTGAACAATTTCTCTGCAGCAGAGAAGCCAAACTACATCAGGGATGCTGGCTGCTGTAGACCATGTGAAAAGAGGCCTCCAGGCCAAAAGATCTGAAGTGCACTTTGACTGGCTGTACTCCAGAGGTTCTCAGATTGTCACATCTCTTAATCTGCAGCAATCAAGATGCCTCATGTGCCGGCAGCCTCCGAAGCGCTTCACTGGTCCAGCCACACATCCACATTCTCACTCCACTGGCCCAAGCGTACTACAGAACTTGCAGTACTACACATACTTGGACACTGCTGTGGTGGATGGCTACAGAATGCAAACCTGAGCGTCTTCAGCCAGCGCACCGGGCTTCAAAGACTGCAAAAATTTAGAGGATGTACTCATCTCTGGGGAACATTGATGCAGTTGTGGATGAATACCCAGAGTTGGATGCCATGGCTTTAGGAAGTGCAGCTGAAAAATGTTCCAGCCAACTACACTTGTACAACTTCCTCAGAGGTAGCAGACAACTTTCCGGGAAATGGTGCCAGAGGTGGCGACATCTTTTTCAAGGCAAGTCGAGGATCCTTTTGAGACTGCTATGATTGGTTTCTCTGCCTCCTCAGCAGAGGCAGAGCGAAGGTTTCCAGCGCCTTGAGACGGCTGAAGACATGGCTGGAGAACACATGATGACGCAGACCCGGCTGAAACACGTTGCCAATTTGCCATATGTTCATTCAGGAAAAGTTGGATGCTTTGGACAGGAAACAGATCTGTCAGAGCTTAGTTGGAGCTTAATAATGAACGGCCTCCAGGTTTTTTGGGTCATTTATTTAGTTAATACTTTTCCATCTCAGTCCTATGCTGCCTTTCCCTTTGGCTGTAGCACTTTTTACACCTACATAGACATCCCATGTTCATTTCTTCTTCTGGTGTTCCAGGTCAATGTAAATAATTTTCAGTGTAAATAATCAGACTTGCTTTTTATAGTAAAAATCAAGATTTTAAGTTTCATGCTTTGTTGCAAGTCCCTGGAATTAAAAGTCCTCAGCCAAATTTTTTTGTTAAAGTCTGTACATCAACAAAGTACAACAGTCGTAGTCGGTCCTATATATTAAAATAACATTAAAAAAAACATGGCTTTGGGTTGTGGTAGTTTATCCATTGGAAGCTATCCTTTTTGCTACAAGTACTACGGAAAGGCATAAATGGTAATTGGTAGGTGTGTTTAAGGCAGTAAGCAAACTAACCAAAACAAAGTGTGTGTGTGTATGGGTGTGTGTGTGTGTGTGGGTGTGGGGGGGGGGGGCGGGGCAGACATTACATTGATTACACTATTCCGTTAGAGGTGAATTCAAATGGTCATGTAGACTCGAAAACTATGTTCTAGAATGTCCACTTTCATATATAAATATAGAATCGGTAGGCAATGCACTTAAAAATAATAATAAAAAATTGGACCCCCCCAATGTCTAAACCATGGTTACGCCCTTGCTACACTCGTTAAAGAGCACAAATGGAGCGATATCGAGAAACTCCCCCATCCCGACAAACTTGTTTTTGAAACATGGAGTGCCATTCCTGACACGTATATTAACATGAAAAAGTATGCATTTGGAGTCTTGTCTATCTTTGGCTCAACATACTTATGCGAGCAATTGTTCTTCAAGCATGAACTTCATAAAAGAACACACACCGTCTCGCCTCGGAGATGAGAGTCTACGGCCCTGTAGGGAAGATCAAAGTCACATCCTACAGCCCTGACATAGGGAAGATCTGCAGCGAAGTTCAGACACAGAAGTCACAGATTAACCAGGTAAGAATTAAATCTAATTTAATAAGCCTATTAACTTTCCTGGAAAAAAAATCTCCCGAGCTGATGTCGATGTTTTTTTGTATGTTCAAGGTGCTTCAGTTTATTGCTGGCTGAGGCAAAAAAACCCAGAGACGAGAGATGCACTGACATGGACTTGTCAACCGGTCCTATTTTATGTTTATTTTTAAAGCTCAGCTAAATGTTTTATTTCAAAGTGGGCTGCTTTAAAATAAGTTAACTAAATATTAAGGTGTTCAACTCCAGCACTTGTTGAAATATCACACGTTCAAATGTACTTAATCGTAGCTTACGTTCTTCTATATTTGTTTTTCAGGGTTTTAAACATGTTTTTGTTTATTTGCATGTTTTCTTAACTGTGTGCTAGAGTCATAAAACAGCCTAGAAAAGGCACTCCTATAAAAGGTCGTCTTTGCACCTTTTTGGCATCATGGAAGATCGAGTCACGTTTACTCACTTTTTGAAATTGCTTCATCAGTTTCATTTCAGTCTGAAATCCGTTTAACCTACTAGTATTTTTTTTTCCTTGGATAATAACTATAGTGTGTGAGTAATATAATATTGTGAAGACTATTGGTAAAACTGAAGTAACATTTTTCAAATGTTTCCTGTTATATTTTTTTACCTTTTTGTTGTATTCAGTTGTTATAACAGCTAAAATAAATAAAAAGATGAGAACTTTTAAAAGTTTTACAAGTTCTGTTATTTTGTGCGGCTCCCCTACAATTTTTTTTGGCAGACGAGGAAGCAAAATGGCTCTTTTGATAATAAAGGTTGCAGACCCCTGTCCTAGACCATAGGTGTACCATGTAAAATACAGGGCCGTTGTAGTGTAGGGGCCGTGTAGGGCCGTGGAGTGTCATGCTTGGTGTCATTGGACTCAGGCTCAATGTGTAGATGCTAAATAACATGTCATTGTCACAAACTTTTATCGGGAAGCAAATCAATAGCTTGTTCATATTGATTAAGGGCCTCCAATTTCCGACAGCTAATTACTACAACATGTTTGAATGTGTTCATGTGTGGCACCAATTTGCAATCGCCTGGAAGCGTAGATGTTGAAGGACATCTTGTTTGCCCTCTTTACGCCACCAGCCCTACAAGAAATTACTCAGCAAGTGCTCCATCTCGGTTGCACCTCCCCCCAGCGGCTCGCTTGCAAGATTTTTGGCCTACACAGTTCTACCCCAGACCTACACACTAGCCATCCAAAACAGCATATCTGAGAATCAGGCCTCTTCTTTAATAATGACAAAAAGTTATGAGAGAAATGCACATTAACTTTTTGTTATCTCATAAGCGGCGTGGTGCCGGTTCCTTTTGACCTTTTGACCCCAGAAACTTGGACCGGTCGGACCCCAAGGGCAGGAAGGGGGGGCCCTTCCTGCCCAAAACTTGGCCCCCGAGGGCAGGCCCCCCCTTCCTGCCCTCGGAGGCCCGGCCGGGCAAGTTTTCGGTGCGGGGGTCCCAGTTAGGCCTAGAATAAGGTATTTAAATTTTCAGGGCGGTAGCGACCTTCTATCTCAAAAACTGTTTTTTCACCACATTCTGAAACCTTTTAGGTCTTTGCAGGCAAAACTCTGAGGGCTTTGTCCAAATGACCAGTCCATTTGGGAAAACTTTTTTTCTCTAAGCGGCATAGAAACTCCAAATCTCGGAATATGGTCGTTTCTCGGGACCCGGGGAAATGGGTGTAAACATTTTAGCATCCCTAGCTATCTCGGAAAAAGGCCGGAAGAAAGGGGGCGTGACCTTCCAACAGTACAGTTAAATGTACATAAGACAGAGGTTAGTTTCTAGTCCCCATTTTTGTGGGGATGGAGGTGTACATTTGTGGCTTAAGGTGTGTAGACACAGCTGGACCTGTGGCCAAGTTTTTGAAGTGCTGGGGTCAAAGGTCCAAAAGGAACCGGCACCACGCCGCTTGAGATAACAAAAAGTTAATGTGCATTCTCTCATAACTTTTTTGTCATTATTAGAGGAGAGGCCTGATCTCAGAATGCATGTTTGGATGGCTAGGTGGTAGGTCTGGGTAGAACTTTCAGGCCAAAATCTTGCAAGCGAGCCGCTGGTGAGGTTGCAACGAGATGAGCAACTTGCCTGAGTTTAATTTCTTGTAGGGCTTGGTGGCGTAAGAGGGCAAACAAGATGTCCTTTCAACATCTACGGCTTCCAGGCGATTGCAATGGTGCCACACATGAACACATTCAAACATTGTTTAGTAATTAGCTGTTCGAAAATTGGGGCCTTAACATAATGGACCAGCTATGGATTTGCTTCCTTGATAAAAGTGACAAATGGACATGTTATTGAGCATCTACACATGGAGCTGAGTCCGAATGATCACCAAGCATGGACACTCCACGGCCCGACACGGCCCCTACACAACACGGGCCCCTGTATTTGACATGGACCCATGGTCTAGGACATGATCTCGTGTATGCACAAGGGTCGAGCTTGATCTCATTGGACTCAGCTGCTAATGTAGATGCTAGTAACATGTCAATTGTCAGAAAACTCAATCGGGGAAGCCAAATCTATAGCTGTCATTATTGATAAAGACCTCCCAAAATCGCAGCTAATTACTACCTGAAACATAGTATCAAATATGGTCATGATATGGCACCGTTGCAATTGCCTCGGAAAACGTAGATGTCAAAGGACACCTATGATTTGCCCGTTCGGGCAGATATTTCATGGAATATCTATATTTCCTAACACAAGTAGCGCCGGTTATGAAAGGCTACGTTTTACGACAAAAAAACAAATCTTCT
>OLKM01008019.1:0-10033 GCA_900291075.1 Melanogrammus aeglefinus
GCAGTTTCCACTCGCTATACTACAAATTCCATCTGTGCCCGCGTAATACGACCACAAAGAAGTCAACTCCTCGGGCTATTTTTCTCAAATTATGGGTTTTTTTGACCGGCACAAGCGATCCGGGGCTAATTCCAAAAGACCGGGGCATGCCTCGATGCCCCGTCTAAACGACGACCACCTTAATTGATCATGGCCCGCGCCGCACAACATGAAGCTTGAACTCAACCTGTTTGCACTTCTCAGTTTTTTAAAAAAAAAAACACTAATGGAGCCAGCGCTAGTTGCTTTCTCCACTAAAAAACAAAACAAAAGGAGCCTTTTCCCCGCGAGCACCCGTACAGTTACCAAGAATGCAGAAACCAAAGAAACGAAAATTGCAAGTGAATGCAGAAGATCCCAGACACGGTGGGAAGAATAATATTTCTTCAAAGAAACAACGGAATGGTCTGTTTTGATTTGCAATGAAGCGTCGTGATGAAAGAGTAAAATGTCATCGCACAGGAAAACATCAAGAGCTAACACTCTACAACCGGTCTGATACGAACACAGAAATTGCAAGAAAATGGCAAGCTAAGCCTGCAAGTTCAACAAGCAGTTTTTTTCCCGTGCAACAAAAAACAAGAACATTGCCACAGCAGCAAGCTATGAGTTTGCTAAACTCATTGCCCAGCAAGGCAAACCATTCTCAGACGGTGATTTCATAAAGCAGTGCCTCATCAAAGTCACAGAAATAATGTGCCCGGAAAAAGTGCAGGATTTTAACAACGTGAGCCTGTCCAGAAATACAGTGGTGCGGCGAATCGAGGACTTGTCAGCTAACTTGAAAGATCAGCTCAGAGACAAAGCTGGTGCTTTTGATTTTTACTGTTATGGGGAACAGGACGTGGGAACCCAAACGCGGGACACAGAGAGACCGAGGCGGTATACGTGGAACGGGGTTTATTGGTGGGCAGGCGAATAGTCAAGCAGGCAGGGGTCTGGTAACGGGCGGGCAGTCAGGCGAGGACGAGACGGGAAGCGGGTTAGTCAGGCGGGCAGGCGGGGAGTCGGCGACAGGCAGGCAGTGCGGCGGGCTCGCCGTAGGCGGGTAGTCAGCAGCGAAGGGAATTCGGCAACGGGCAAACAGGGTGACGGACGGAAGAGCTTACAGGAGAGGAAGGTTAGCTGGGGAAAAGGGAAAACGGGCTGAAACTGGTTAAAAGGCTGGTAGGGACCGATACTGACTGAGCGCGTAGTAAAGCGACGAACTGGGCGCCGGCTGATGGAATCCCTCGGCTAGTTAGGGCATGATGATTGCGCCGAATTGGAGCCTGGTGGTGCCGGAGAAGGGGCCAGCTAGGGCGTCAGGTAAGCCGCTAGGTGGCGGTGTTGGAGGACGCGTAGCAGGAACGCGGGGCGTGACAGTACCCCGCCTAGTAACGCACGCCTCTGGCGGACGACCCCCAGAGCCAGACGGATGGCCACCGATGGAAAGTCCGGACGAGCGAGGCATCCAGGATACTGCTCCGGGGAACCCAGAGCGCTCCTCCGGGCCGTACCGACCCTCCAGTCCATCACCAGGTACTGGTGGCCCCGCGCGCGGCGTCGTACCTCGAGGAGGCGACGGACTGTCCACCACCGGGTGGTTTTCGATGATCTGGGTGAGGTGGGGGCGGGGCTAGGGGGGGACAACGGGCTGGTGGAGACGGGCTTGACCTGGGAGACGTGGAAGGTAGGATGGACACGGAGGGATGGGGGAAGTCGGAGACGAAGGGCACAGGGGTTAATAACCGTTCTCAATTCGAAGGTCCATGAAGCGGGGAGGAGATCTTGGGCGAAGTCCCCCTCCAGGGGGAGGTCCTTGGCCGAAGCCCACACCATCATCTCCCGGGAGCCGTACTGGGGGGGCGGGTAAGTACACGGCGCGCCTAATGGCCTTAGTGTATGGAGAGGCGGATGATGCCCGGAAGCAGCGCAGCGCCAGGTGCGCTCCAAGTGCGCCGCACCTTCCGCATGTGGGCCTGGAACCGACGGGACGGAGATCTCCTCCCTCCCAACTCGGGAACAGGGTGGTTGGTAGCCCAGTGAGGCCATGAATTAAGCATGGAAGCCGGAGGAGGCGTTGACCAGCGTGTTAGTGGGAGGTTCACTCGACCAGTGTGATAAGCTGAGAGCTCCAGGAGGTAGGGACTGGCGTGGGAATACAGCGGAACGCGCTGCCTTCCATTTTCCGGTTGGCCCGCGCTCCCGATGTCCCATTGGACTGGGGGTGGAAACCGGAGGAGAGGCTGGGTGTGGCCCCTAGGACCGCGCAGAATGCGCGCCACACCTGCGAGGTGAACTGAGGACCCCTGTCAGACACAATGTCCGCAGGGATGCCATGAAGGCGGAACACGTGCCTGACCAGGAGGTCTGCGGTCTCCCCTGAGGACGGGAGCTTGGGGAGCGCGATGAAGTGAGCGGCCTTGGAAAAACGGTCGATCACGGTGAGGATGGTGGTGTTACTCTCAGAGGTGGGCAGACCGGTGACGAAGTCCAGGGCGATGTGAGACCAAGGCCGGCTGGGGATGGGGAGGGGCCGAAGCAGACCGGAACGGGGGCGAGTCGAGGTCTTATTTCCGTGCGGCAGGTTGCGCACGGCTGCAACGAACTGCGCGGACGTCCGCATCCAGACATCGGACGACCACCAGAAATCGCCGGCGGATGAAGTCGCAAGGTGCGGGGTGACTCCAGGGTGACAGGTTAGTTTGGTAGGGAGTGGGCCCAAACTAGTACCACGGAACCCGTACCGCGTCGTCGGGACGAACAGGCGGTTCGGAGGACCGGAACCGAGGTCTGGCTGCTGCCCCTGTGCCAGGCGTACCGCGGCCTCGATCTCCCAGGTGAGTGTGGCGACCAGGCAAGCAGGGGCGGGCAGGCTGGTTCTCGCGGGCTCGGCGCAAGGGTCCTCAGGGGAGCAGTGGAGACGGGACAGGGCATCCGGCTTACCGTTCTGGGAACCCGGGACGGTAGGTAGAGGAGAGAAAGTTGAATCTACGAAGAACAACAGAGCCACACCTGGCCTGTCGAGAAATTCAGTCTGCTTCGGGCCGACTGTAATGTAGGCACAGGTTACAGGTGGTCGGTCCAAGACTATGAACGGTGTGTCCCGCTCCCTCTAAGCCAATGCCCGCCATTCTTGCAAAGGCGAGCTTGACGCGCAAAAAGCTCGCCGGTTGCCGACGTCGTAGTTCCTCTCCGGCGGGGACAGCCCGGCGGGAAGAAGAAGGCACAGGGGTGGAGCTTGTGGTCGGAGGGAGAACGCTGAGAGAGGACCGCGACGCCACTCCGTGTGTCAGAAGCGTCTGCCTCCACCACGAACTGGAGAGCGGGATCCGGTTGTACGAGGATGGGCGCAGAAACAAAACGCCTCTTGAGATCGCGGAATGCGGTCTCGGCCTCGGGAGTCCACAAGAAGAGACTCTTAGTAGAGGTCAGGGCTGTGAGGGGTGCTGCGACTTGGCTGTAGCCTCGGATAAACCGCCGATAAAAATTGGCGAATCCGAGGAACTGCTGCAATCTCTTGCGGGTAACGGGGGAGGGCCACTCGGCCACCGCAGAGACCTTGGAGGGATCCATTCTAATCTGCCCCTGACCGATAATGTAACCCAGGAAGGAGACGGATGGCACGTGGAACTCGCACTTCTCCGCCTTAACATAAAGCCGATTCTCTAATAAACGCTGAAGAACCTGCCGGACATGAACCCGGTGCTCCTCCAAGGAACTCGAAAAGACCAGGATGTCGTCAATGTAGACGAACACCGAGCGATTCAACATGTCCCGGAGGACATCGTTGACCAGGGACTGGAAGACCGCGGGGGCGTTGGTGAGACCGAAGGGCATGACCAGGTATTCGAAGTGCCCCAAAGGGGTGTTGAACGCCGTCTTCCACTCGTCTCCCTCCCGGATGCGGACCAGGTGGTATGCGTTACGCAGGTCAAGCTTGGTGAAAACCGTGGCTCCGTGGAGGGGGACGAAGGCGGAACTAATGAGAGGCAAGGGGTATTTGTTCTTAACGGTAATGTCGTTCAAGCCCCGGTAGTCGATGCAGGGACGCAGCGAACCATCCTTCTTACCGACGAAGAAGAACCCCGCTCCTACAGGTGACGAGGACGGCCGGATGATCCCCGCGGTGAGGGATTCCCCGATGTACTCCTCCATAGACTCGCGCTCGGGCCGGGAAAGATTGAACAGGCGACTCCCCGGGAGGGGGGCCCCGGAAAGGAGGTCGATTGCGCAGTCGTAAGGACGGTGGGGGGGCAAGGACAGGGCGTGAACCTTGCTGAACACCTCCCCAAGGTCGTGGTACTCCTCCGGGACGGGGGACAGGTTGGGGGGTGCGGCGGCAGGCTCGTGCTCCGGCGCCCGAGGCGACTGAGCGGACCGCAAACACTGGGACAGGCAGCGGGTACTCCAGGTCGACACGCGACCTGTACACCAATCGACCTGCGGGTTGTGTCTCTTGAGCCAGGGGTAACCCAGGACGACCGGGGAGAAGGGGCTGGAAATCACCAGAAGCGAGATGGACTCGTGGTGATTGCCTGAGACGAGTAGTCTGACCTGAACGGTGCGGCGCTCCACGCGCGTGAGTGTCCTCCCGTCTAGCGCCAGGGTCTCAATTGGGGGGTCAAGCGGGACGGTGTCGATCCTCAAACGGAGAACCAACTCCTGATCGATAAAACTCTCATCTGCTCCGGAGTCCAGGAGGATAGAGAGCGGGAGGGTCTGATCCTGCCACAGGAGGACCGCTTCTAGGAGGGGGCGGGAGACCGAGGGGTTACGGGAGCGGCTCGCCAGGATCCCTCGGGTTACTGGCAAGCCCGTTCTTTTCCCGAAAGCGAGGGACAGGTTGCCCGGAGATGGCCCGGAAGACCGCAGTAGAGGCAGGAACCGGAGCGCATACGGCGTTCCCTCTCCTCCGGGGAGAGGTGCATGCGGCCGATCTGCAAGTGGGCTCGGGGGGGGTTGGGTGATGTGGGGGGCCCGACCGGGTGCGCGGGGGGAGGGGGTAGACCTCTCTCCCTGCGGCGTTCGCGCAAGCGATTGTCCAAGTGAGTGGCGAGAGCGATCAGCTGGTCTAGGCTCGTGGACTCATCCCGAGAAATCAGCTGGTCCTTGACGTCATCGGCGAGGGCATTCAGGAAAACCCCCTGCAGGGCTTCCTCGTTCCAGCCGCTCTCGGTCGCAAGGGTGCGGAACTCGACCGCGAAGGCGGCGACGCCGCGGGATCCCTGGCGAAGACGCAGAAGACGCTGAGAGGCCTCCTTGCCTCGGACCGGGTGATCGAATACCTTGCGCATCTCGTCGGTGAAGTCGGAATAGTCAGCGCACACACCGGCGGAACCACGTTCCCACCACGGCGGCGCGCCAGGGCGAGGGCCTTTCCTCGCAAGGAGCCGATCAGGTAGGGCGACCCGTGATTTCTCCGCGTGGGGTAGGTCTGGGGCTGTAGGGTCGAAGACCGCAGAGCGCACTGCAGGAGGGAAGGACCGACAGGAAACACCAGGTCCCCTCGTTCGTACGACGTTCGGCGGCTGTGGGATAAAACGGCTCCGGGAGGAACCCGAAGGAAGGGGGGTCAGGGGATGGGGGTTCCGAAGGAGACGGGGGCGCAGGGCCTGTACCGCGATGCTCAACTCAGCGTAGGTGGGAGAGTGATCTCCTGCAGGGTTCTGCTCGTGCTGCCCCAGGAGCAGCGTCCGGCCCATGATTGAGGAAGATCACCTGGCCGGAATGTCTCTGTGTTGCCGCTGGTCCATGTTGGCCGCAGTTCGTACTGTTATAATGGGGAACAGGACGCTGGGAACCCAAACGCGCGGCATCAGACCAGAGAGACCGAGGCGGTATTTTACGTGGAACGGGGTTTATTGGTGGGCAGGCGAAATAGTCCAAGCCAGGCAGGGGTCTGGTAACGGGGCGCGGGCAGTCAGGCGAGGACCGAGAGCGGGAAGCGGGGTAGTTCAGGCGGGCAGGCGGGGAGTCGGCAACAGGCAGGCAGTCGGGGGCTCGGCGGTAGGCGGGTAGTCAGGCAGGCGAGGATTCGGCAAACGGGCCAAAACAGGTGACGGACGGAGAGGCTACAGGAGAGGGAAGAGGGTTACTGGGGAAAGGGAAAACGGGCTGAAACTTGGTTAAACGCTGGTAGGACCGATACTGAACTGAGGCGTAGTAAGCGACGAACTGGCGCCGGCTGATGGGGAATCCCCGGCTGAAGTAGGGGCATGAATATTGCCGAATTGGAGTAGGCCTGTGTGCGCGGGAGAAGGGCGGGCACTAGCGTCAGGTAGCCGCTAAGGTGGCGGTGTTGACTCGCGTAGCAGGGACGCGGCGTGACATTTAACTCAATTGCATGCGATGAGAGCACAGATGCTACAGACACTGCGCAGTGCTGTTAATTTATTTTGCGGGGAGTTGAAATAAAATGTGTTGCTGTACGGAGGAGCTGCTTGATATGAAGAGGCTAAAAGGCAACACGACCGCGGGCAGAAAGACATTTTTGAAGCTTTGTCAGATGCAGTTGAAAATATCGGGGCTAAAGATGGACAAGCTCTGTGGAGTAACAACGGATGGAGCTCCGCTATGATGGGTGAGCGCAAAGGAATGGCGCATCGTTGGTGTGCCGCCAAGGTAAAAGAGAGCGGAGTTGGAGGCTGTTCGAGTGCACTGTATAATCCAACAAGAGAGGCACTGTGGGCGCTAAGACTGTCGCAGGACTGGCGATGTGATGACAACACTGTTGTAAAAAACTGTCAACATAATTCGAGCTAGAGGACTGTACCACAGAGAATTCCAAGCTTTCTATCTGAGGTGGATGCTTGAATACGGGGACACTCCTCTACCACTGTCACGTGCGATCGGGCTGAGCCGCGGCTCTGTGCTGCAGCGTTTTATTCGCTGAGATCAGAAATCGACGAGTTTTTGAAAAGAGAAGGGCCGACCGCTTCATCAGCTGAGTGACCCTCTATGGCTGGCAGACTTGGGGCATATTTTAGTTGATCCTTACTCATCATCTGAATTACACTGAACAAGAACCTAACAAGGCAAAGAACAGCTTGGGTGCCAGCACCCTGCATGCGCACAATCAAAGCGCGTTCTGTGTAAAGCTCCGCCTATTTGAGACACAGCTACGGAGCTTTAATGCTGCACACTTCCCCAATTCTGTCTGAAATCCAGTCTCGGCGTTTCCAGAGGCCAAACTTTCTGCTAAAAAGGAAAAATATGTGTCTGTGATTGCATCTCTTTGTGACAGAATTCAACCAGCGTTTCCAAAGATTTTTCTGGCATTGAGAAAGAAATCAAGCTGTTCTCCAACTCCCTTCATGGGTGGAAGTCAAGAAGAAGTGGAAGAGAGTCTGCAGTTAGAACTCATTGAAATGCAGTGGTGATGATCTTCTGAAGATCAACATCACTTCTCTCCCTCCCATGACTTTCTATCAGAGTTTGGATACTGCCCAAGTTTCCTGCTATGGGCGATGCACGCAAAAGAATGATGAGCCTGTTCGCTTCAACATGTGAACACAAACATTTTCTCTGGTAAACAGAGCAAAAAAGCAGAATGAGAAACCAGCTGACTGATAGCATCTCTGGTGCGTCTCATGATGAAGCGCTCTCTGTGAAGTCCGTGATGTCTCAACCATCAACTTTCTCCTGACATGTCAGACATCCTGCAGTCCAAAGCACAGCATCAACTGCTTCCACTGAGTGATGTTCTTTACCGGTGAGTTAGAAATGTGTAGGAAAAAAATTGTGTTAATATGTCACGCAGTGTGTGGCCGCGGCCCTTTGTTTATTTTTCTTATTTGGCCCTCACTGAAAAAAGTTTGGAACAACCTGCTGCTACTAGGGTCTATAGGGGGGATTATTGGTTCATCAACACGGCGGCATGCACGTGTGGCAGGAAGATGGCAAAAAGAAAATTTGTTTGACCGGTTGCCATGGTTTATCTCCGTGTGGTTTATTTGCCGTTGCGGTGTTAATTAGAGATTTTGTCAGTTTACTGTTTGCAATTAAACTGTTAAATCAAAAACGCGGTTATACACTATAGACACCTATATATCTGTGTTACAAAGGCTGGGACGAATTTTGAAATATAAATGTACACTTCATGTGAAAGTAGACGCGTTGCAATTTCCATTAAAACAAATGGCACGGTTTACTAAGTTAGTCTTCACATACGACAGCTGTAGGTTGGAAAAATACAATTAAACTGTAGTCAGAACAAAAGCGGTTGTATGTATTAGAGCAGCTTGTTTTCAATAGGTGAGGCGCGCCTCCCTAGGAGGGACCACAAGAGATGCAAAAAGAAAAAATCGACAGCACTATTGATATCGGTAATTTGTGCATAGCGTGTCATTAAGTTTTAAAATGCAATCGTTTCCTTGTCCAAGGCAACACGGAGTCAGCATTAAAGGGAGGAGACCAGACCCAGCAAAAAATGTAGGAAGTATGACCTTGAAATGCGTTTCTGGTTTTCTGTGGAGAACGGTTCCTCAGATCTCCACTAAGGCTATGGAAGTCTTAATTCCCCTTACCGTCCCACCGTACTTGGGGGGGTGTTGAGTCTGGTTTTCCACACTACCCTGATTAAAACAAATACAGATAAGGCTGCAGGTGGAGGACGACTTGCCGTAAATATTTTCTCCTTGCACTGCAACCCGCATCGAACACCTCTTTTGATCAAAGCGAGGCCTCATTGTCCACTGATTAATGGTCGATTCATTTGAAAGAAAAGTTGTGCTTGTTCTTGATCCATGAATTGGGTGGGCTATAGGGTTGATCTCAGCTCATACGTAAATTATGTGATTTAGCATTTTGTTTTGTTGTTTAAATCTGAGGCTTGTATGTGGCTGAAATCGTTAACAAATTTGACGAGAATATGTAATCTGTCGATCTGAATAAATCATTGTCGTTCATTGATTGAGATGAGCTGTCCATTTGGCTGATTTTTTTTTCGCGACCATGTTGATCTCCTTCAAATGCTAGCTTCAAAGTGAAAATGAAGCATGACAATCAAACGATGTCTATAGCACTAGTTAAATCTTTAGAATAACATAAACTACCAAATAAGAAGTTGGAAATATGAGCCCATTATTTCAGAATAAGCACAAACAACGTTGCATTAATTATAATGTTTTTGCCTGTGCCGCGCCATCTCTGTTTCAGAATACGATTGACGTCACGAGAATGGTTCGTAACTGTTGATTTTACATAGCGGCTCATACGCCTCACAGTGCTTACCTGCCTCAACAACCGGATATGGCTCGAAATGGGGAATACGCACCACCAATGAGGGCAGCTCATCCAATTGCTATAGCTTTGTGACGCCGTTAAGAGCAGTGGGAGTTTTAGTGCCCAACAGAGCCTGAGGAGAATATAGATGAAGGAGACGAGAGATGTATTCTGAGCGCACAGGAAACAAATCGGTCGGTGCTTATGTGGGGTTTTGTGTCCCTCTGTCCACTGACATGGAGAGTGGTCTGCTTGGCCCTGAAATGAACCTGGGACATCTCATAAAAATAACAGATGTAGTCACGTCCAATCCGACGTGCCAAATGCTGTCATTAGAGCGGACGTGCTGTAATACAGTATATATAAGTATAATATATATATATAATACATCAAATACACACGTATTTTCCGCATAGTAAGGCGCACCGGATTATAAGGCTCCTTCAGAAGAAGACGCTGAAGGAAGACCTGTCCTGGTGCAACAACACAGCCATACTGGCCAAGAAAAGCACACCAAGCGCCCTACTTCCTCCAAGACACAGCTCAGAGAGGCAAGAGCCCCGACACCCATCATGCACAGTTCTACCAAGATGCGGGCAACACTCGAGAGCAATCCCTTTCCAGCTGCATCACCGTGTGGTACGGCGGGCCTGCACCTGCGTCCTGCCGCAGACTCTGACAGCGCATTGTGGGGGCAGCGAGACGGTTATGGGTGTCCTCTCTCGCCCCCCTCTGGACATATACAAATTACCGCCTCACCGCAGAGCCCTCAGGGATCGCAGGTGGA
>OLKM01008020.1:0-10032 GCA_900291075.1 Melanogrammus aeglefinus
AAACTGTCAGCCGACGGGTATCATGAAAGTTACCTGTCTTATGGCTTCAGTTGGACCGGGGATGTCAACATTCCTCAGCCGGAGTGCATCCTCTGTCGGGAGAAGTTAGCTAATGCTAATATGGTTCCAAGCAAGCTGAAGAGGCACTTGGAAACCAAACATCCCTTCCACACTGAGAGAAACCTGGCCTATTTCAAAAGAGCGCAGGATCTGAACCAGAGGCAGCATGACCGTTTGTTGAATGGTGTGAAAGTGGCTGAAAAGGCAATGGAGGCTAGTAACATGCTAGCGGAGCTTATTGCAAAGCAAAAGAAGCCTCACACAATAGCGGAGACACTCATCCTCCCTGCTTGCAAAATAATTGCAGGTGTCATGCTGGGTCCAGATGCCGTAAATGAGCTATCCAAGGTGCCGGCATCTGATAACACAATCAAAAGAAGAATAGATGACATGTCAGAAGACATTGAACAACATTTAACAGAGAAACTGCAGGCGAGCGGCAGATTTTCTCTTCAAATAGATGAATCGACCGGCATAAGTGGGGCGGCCCAGCTCCTGGCAAACGTCAGGTATGTTGACGGTGACTCTATTAAAGAGACTTTTTTCTTCTGTAAAGAAATGGCAAGCCATACAACGGGAGAAGAAATATTCAAGGTAACTGATAACTACTTAAAAGAAAACAATCTGTGCTGGAGTATGTGCGTCAGTCTGTGCACGGATGGTGCGGCATGCATGACGGGGACAGTGAGAGGCTTTATTGCAAAGGTAAAAGCACAAAATCCACAGATAGTGACCAACCACTGCATTTTGCACCGAGAGGCATTAGTTGCCAAAACCATGCCCCCGGAGTTGACTGAGGTGCTGAATCAGGCTGTGCAGATGGTGAATTGCATCAAATCAAGGCCCCTGAAATCTCGCCTTTTCTCCCAGCTGTGCGCTGAGATGGGAGCCGACCATCAAAGCCTGATCCTCCACACAGAGGTACGATGGTTGTCTCGGGGGGAAAGTCTTATCCCGTTTTTACGAGCTTCGGGAAGAGCTTTTGGAATTTTCAGGTGAACACTCTATCCCACATAAGGACAGGCTCGCGGATGAGAGCTGGTGCGCCAGGCTGGCTTACCTTGCAGACGTAAAAAAAATCTGTGCACCCCGACAGGCACATGTGTCCCACTGATTTGTTAGTAGGCAGAATATTTACAAAAAAAGCCTGATTCTAAATGTTAGTTATAATTTGTGGGTCAGATTCAGGACCATGCAGATTTCTCATGGACAGTTCTCTGCTGAATTTCTGTTTCCTTTGCCTCACCTGTCTGGTTGAAATGGGTGTGTTTGATTAAGCCCAATTTGATAAAGTTGAAATATTTTTGTGAAGTAATTTGTTAATAAATATTTCATGAGTAGAATAGTTGTCTTTGTCACATCTTATTTGGCATTAGTCAATAATTATAAACTTAACAGATAAACAGATGATATTAGTGATAACACGTGTTATAAGGCTATTTTGCACAATAGGTGTGCCTTGAAATTTTTATTTGTCCTTTGGTGTGCCTTGGGCACAAAAAGTTTGGGAACCACTGGCCTAGCGTACCTGACACTGTAGAATCCGCACTAATGGCTTCCATCCGTGACGATGCACAAGAACTGGGAGCCATCTCATGGTCCCTTTCTCGCAAGAGAAACGGCAGCTGATGCGTGCCTCGGCCACCTTCTATACCTGATCGAGCATGAGGGTAGGGTTGATGTTAATGACCCTGCCCTAGCAAGTCTGTCACCAGTCTGTGACATCCTGCCGCTTGCAGGATGGTCCTCACTATAATCACGAACCGTTTTGACGTTGCACCATCCGCTTGCCGACGAAGGAGTCCTTCGGCGACTCAGTCGGCCCACCAAAGAGCTTCGGCGATGGAGCAGCACCCGTGCATAGCTCTGGCCCGGATGTGAGGGAATCCAAGCCAACCAGGTAGGAGTTCAGACTGTAACCGAATGCTCCTCAACCACGCATGCCACGCCCCTACCTCCTCACCGCCATCATCCATTTGAGCGTTTTTGCTGACTTCTTTATATGGAGGCCGCTCTACCTGTTTGTCGGAGAGCTCTCGGGCTGGTGGAGGTCCCTGCTCCACATGCGGCAGTGACTGGGAGCCGCTCGGCAGGCTGTGGTCGCACCTATCACTTACATTCATTCATTAGGGCATTTAGCAGACCTGTTACCCACGACTACAACAATATCATGGTCATAAGAAGTGCAAACAATAATAATCGATCGTACAGTAAGGAGTTCAATAGAAACCAAGTGCAAGTACAACAATCCCTACTAACCAATCCCGTGTTACAGCAAGATAGCGCTATGCAGGTTGCTTATACAGTTAAGTCTAAATACAGATACAATACAACACAATACATACAGTGACAATATGCCAGAGGGGGAGTGGCTATGCGAGCTCCGAGGTGGGAACGTAAACATGAGCTTGATCTTCGGAAGATGTGAGCGACCTGCGTTGAGAACAGGGAGCTGTTCCACCCTGAGGTCCCAAAACCGAGCACGAGTGACCTTGCTTAACGACCATTGTACTCTAGCGATGCGGTACAGGTCCCAGCTAGGTAGTTGAGGGCAGCGATCGAGCCTGGGAGTGTGGCTTTAGCAATGCTTGAGGGCAGTTCCATCGTACATTCTAGAGCTGAGCTTGCTCCCTTGTGAGGAAGGGCCGGATTCTGCATGATGGGAAAGTGGCAAACCTGCAGGATCGGCCACGCAGAGTTGCGTGCAAGCATAACGGGATTGTCCAATAAACACCGAAGTTCCGCAGTGGAGAAGGGAATACAGTGATGTCAACGGGGACCAGCTAAGGTCCATGTGGGCCTCTTCCCTGGATTATAGGACGAGCTCGTTTGTTAGGCTTACAACTCAGGTGATGCAGTGTCCAGGTGTCGACTCGCCCGACATCCGAATGCAGTGCAATCGGCTTTAAGCCATGAGGGAACGAGAGAATGCGAAGTGTCGTCACATAGCAGCTGATAAGAAAAGCCATGTGACCGCAATTACAGAGCCCAACTGTATACAGCGATAACAGAAGAAACCCAGTACAGAGCACTTGGGGACCCAGTTTCAAGCGTGCAAGTTTGGACAAGGACCATCGTCCATGTCCCTTTGATAGGTGCGGTTTGTCAGGTACATTGAACCAGAGAAGCAGATTCAGCGATGCAAGTTTAAAATTGGCAAGGAGGAATCGTGTCACGTGTCAAATGCTGGCGGACCGGTCGAGGAGAATAGAACGATAGAGCATAGCGGCCTGGCCACAACGGAGGACTCAGTCACCGCGAGAGACGTCTCGTGAGTTGCTCTTTGAAGCCTGACGGTTGAGTCCAAGCAGGTTGTAGATGAGAGATAGGAGACAGGTGGTACAATGGCTCGTTCCAGTTAGAGAGGAAGAAAGGAAAAGAACCGTCGTAGTGTGATGTCGGCAGTATTAAAGATCTGGTTTTTTGAGGAGAGCTTTTAGTCGAGCAGCTCTAAGATGCTGGAACAATGCCTGAAGTAGGTAGAGTTGAAATTAAGTGAGGTGAGAAATGCAGAATTTCGCTTGAGACAAGTCCTGGAGAGAAGGAGGGAAGCATCAAGGGGCATGGTTGCAGGTTAGATGTATTATTCCATGACTCGGCAGAGGTAGAGGGCTAAATTGGGTAAAGAAACGGAGAAGGAAGGGGATGTGGACGGAGGATGAGCCGGGAGAAAAAGAGCGGATGTCCTTCACTTTGGTAAAGTAGGTAACAAATCATCACAGTGAGGCAGGAAGGAGGTGGGGAGGGAGGGTTGAAGAGGTCGAAACAGGGCAAACAGTTCTGGGGTTTGAGGGCGAGGAGTTATTTGGTCCGGTAATAGCAGATCCCGGCTGTTGAACACTAGAGTAAAATCAGAAAGAAGGAAACAGAGAGTGCGGCACTAGACAGTAGACAGTGGAATCTCTACCATTCCTCAGCAGCCTGAAAACTTTGTTCTAACAAGTCCGCAGAGGATCGCACATCCAAGGAAGGGGGGGTGAAGGAATCGCGCGGTCTGAATGGAAGGGACCAGAGGGAACCAAGGAGAGAAGGAGGGATAGCAGAGTGTCTGAAGATCAACTGTAGAGGAGAGGAAACGTCAATAGACAGTACTGAAGACAGAACAGTAAGACGGCGAAGGTAGAGGGAGAGGGATTAAGGTACGACGAGTGTGACAAGCGGGAACGAGAGAGGCTGGGAGAGATTTCAGGGAGAGAAAATCACAAAGTGATGTCAGACACGGGAGGGGTAACGAGAGAGCAGAGGTCCGGCAGGACCTAGTGAAGATAGGTCAGCTGGCCGGCCTGTGTGTGGGAGGCAGAAAGGGTAGTGTTTAAAGTCGAAATGTGGCGACAAAGGGTTACTCAGTGAGGCAACTCTCGGCAGGATGACGTCGCGAGGATAACAGTTGGTGCCACCTCAGGAAAGCCAGCGGTGAGCGTCATCCCACATAGAAAGCACGAAGGGACCTGGCGACGAGATCACCATAAGGAGACTGAGAGGATTTACTGTGACGCCGGGAGTTCAAGCCGATCTGCCCAATTTTAGGACAGGGCCGTAGGCCACAGGGCGAGTTGATAGTCCGGTTCTCCCTCGGCCCGATGGCAGGGTGGGCCGAACGAATGATAAGACGTGAGCAGGGCAGCAGAGTAAACAAAGTGTCTGGAGTGATCCAATTGGTCAGGCAGTAGTGAGGGTCAGAGGGATACGCGTAGGCGAAATCAGCTGCCTCTGACCGCGGGCATTGCATTCAGATCGCCACCCAAGTAGTGAAAGCAAATAGAGGATGCCATCGATTAGACGGTACTGCCCGAGCAGAGGAAGCTACGTAACCGCAGTGGAAGAACGAAACAAAGATTGAAGTACACACAGCTACTAGGGGGAGTGGCCTCCCGGCTTCCTCGAGGCAGCCCACAAGAGACCCTGGTCTTTGTTCCGGTGACTCCCACAGAGGACTCAGGTTTGTTCCCGGGCCTGACTCCACAAGAACCCTCCTGTTCCCCATTGCGGTCCGACCACAGATAAAGTTAGAAAAAAGAATGAAATTCAAACAAGAATTTAGTTACAAACCCCTACAACCAGATAGAAACAACCTTCTTGGAACAAATGGCGCATTCACATAGCACGCGCTCGCTCGATACGGCTCGCACGTTCCGGTCTCGTTGTGTTTCCATAACTGGTGCCTTCCTCGACGTGGGCGGGAGTCGCATAACACGGCTGCGCGAAACGCGACGTCCATTTACCCACGCGTCGAGCCAACGTACAAATCCGGAAGACAGAACAAAACACAATGCTCGACTCCCTGAATCCTCTTCGACCAAAGCAGGAACGTCGATCCCCACCGACCAAGGAGGGATTTTCCTTAGAACATCTGTGCCAAGTCAAAAAGCAGTAAAAAGTGGTCGTGTCGCTCTGTTTATTACAGTAGCGTCGTGCGCGCGAACCCAGGACGACACCCATCGCCATCATTGATAGGCATCGCTTGACTCAGTTCTAGTAACGCTCGGCTCGCTTGGAACCAGGCTGAGGTGTACATAACATGTAACCAGTTGCAGACGCTGCATGGAAACACGCAAATACGCCCGCGACGTACCGACCGAGTCGTGCTAGTGGACATCCGCCAAAAATGTATATATAGATGATACATCGCATTGCCAGGAAATGCCCTGGCCGTGTCGTAGACTCCAAGAAAGTCGAACTTGCACTAGCCGTTCAATGCTTTTGCGATAGATAGAATGCTGTCCCAAGATGCTTAAAGAGTGGCTGGACTAATCATTGAAGTTTACTTAAATTAAAGTATACCCTTACAAGCAGTCAACCGGACGCAGAATGCTCAGAGAAGCACGGCCCGAGCCGAACATGAAAATGTAAATATACCATCGATGGTGCAGCAGCTTAAACAGGTTAAGGCATATGAAAGATTCCCGCACTAGGCAACACATCTCAAAACAGCCGTGAGAACACACCATCAAGCAAGACTTGAAAGGCAAATAAAGGGACCTGTAAGCACTTAACGGATTCTGGGAAGATTGGCGTCATGAAAGACATCCTGCGTAACTCTCAGGGCCTGTCCTCAAGGCTGCGAAAGAAATGTCAAGTCTCGCCATCAAACAAACTTAATGTTGGCCACATAAAGATGTCTGGTGGGAGGGCAATCAACCAAGAAGGCGACAGTCCGTTCAGTCTTGCCTTTTTAGGGCGCAGATGAATGAAGGCAGGGCAAAAAATAAACAGTCTCCGTTAAAGAACATGATGGTTCTAGCGATTACGAGTAAATTTGGTCAAACTAGCTCTGACAAGCGTTTTGGCTCAGGAGAGAGTGAGTGACTGCCTTGCATGGGACACCATACAAGTGACATCGCCGCAAAGCGCTTGGATAACAACGCAGGGAGCCAGGACAGTTCGAGACGGAAATGACAGGACATGCACCGCGGAACCCACATTGGAAGTAGCAAGCAGTCGCACGTAATCTTCCCACGGTCAGCGAGTGTGAAGAGGCTTTCCCGCAGAATAACACGGAAATCCAGACCCAGCATTGCGCCAAAAGCCTTTACTCCAGTGGACCACGACCCCCGGACAAACGACCGATGTCGTTTGTCAGAACTGATCAAGCAGACATCGCGGCTTCTTCCTGGAAACCGGAGCAAACACAAAAAGTTGGAAGCGAGGCATCTTTGGTCATTTAACTAAGGGAAAGTGAGAGAGAGTGAGAGAACTGAGAGAGAGAGCGCACGTCGATGTGGCTTTGTGGGTGTCTGTCAGCATCCCTATACGTCTTTTCAATGAGGATGGCCGTTGCATGTTAGAACAAATGTGCTTGGTGTAGCTGGGTCAATGAGTATCGTCTGATCATATTTGCTGTACAGATGAGTTAATAAGGTCACCATCAGTCCATACATACAGCCCTTCATTGCAAGTGCAAGGATTGCTCCATCTCAGATTACACGGCATTACAGTTAATCTCCGTAATGCCCAGATGGTGCAATTTGGCGTGTGCATGTAATGCACATACTCTGCCTCTGTCAAAAACAACATATCCAACCAACTAAGCCAATGCAACCTCCTAGTCAGTGTGTAGAATACTATGCTCGGAATGATCAAAAAGTGTTAGTGTGTCCGTGTGATGTATGTAGGCATAAACTGACTGAGCTCAATTCAAATAGTGATGGTAGGCTACTGCAACTATGACAACCTCTAGATCGTATCTGCGCAGTGAGCAGATGGGACCCCCGATATCACGGGTACTCGCACACCACGAGTACATCAAAACAATTTAAACAGTAAGCCCATTTGTCATATCTATCCTGGCAATCTGTGGTTCAGAAGATTTAACATAATCAACAACAGTACATTCTCGATTAAGAAGTCAAGAACCAAAACAGACATTATTGGATGCTCTTGCTTTCAATATAATGGATCTGGACGTTATGGTTCGTATCGCGCTTATGATCAGGCGACACCATTAATAGCCGATAAGAAACGTTCCGTTAGAAAATAACACAACGAGTGTGTCAGGTGTATTCCTAGATTGGGAAGGTTCTTGCGCTTCATTTGTTACATCAAGGCTCTGGTTACTCAATGACCATAACCATTTGTTATGTTCTCATGAGGGAGTGTAAGTAAGAAGGAAAACAGTTTCCATTAGACTTTCCATAAATCAAACCTTCCTCAAACTCAAGACAGTCAAATGCAACTGATAACTAAACATGTGTTTACACTCTATATTAAATATGAATTACTGCCGCCTATAGGTCTAACCATATACTCAAGCAACAGATTGGTTTCGTCATTTCGATAACATCATCGCGCACAATGTAAATTAAAGTTAACAATCAAGTTCTACAATAATAAATGATGTATACCCTCAAACTTACCCAATTACCCCTTGTAACATATGGCAATATATTAATTAATACCATTGAGACGCAAAGTCTTAAACAACTCATCCAGATTCCGGATGAAAAAAAGAAAACGAAGAATTGACACAATTTTTTACTTAATAATTCTTTACCTCTTTTAATGAGTCTTAAAGTGGATTTGATGAGTACAGAAAAAATCAATATAAAAAAATAAAACATACTTTACATAAAAGGAGGCCATATTAAGCTCATGGCAATAGGTTAATGTGAACCATCTAATTACAGCGTGCTAAGTTAACGTAAGTATCTTTTTCAGAAATTGCAGCCATAGCATCAGTACGAGGCTGGCCTCCTCCGTCATTTTGACCAATAGGCATCAGAACGTCGAAATGCATCAAGGATTGTGCCTTTTCGCAAATAGGACTTGGGGATCATATTCTCAAAAGTCGTCCTCTGCCCTCCTCTTTTATCCCCCATTCCTACTTCCCTCCTATCTAGCCTTAAATTGAGAGTGGAGATTGGTGGAGTCACGGGGATCTTGAAGGAGTAGCTCGCTCGTCGTATCCAGCTCAAACCCTCTCGCTCGTCAGAGGTCGTACTGAACTTGCGGCTCACTTGCATACCGGCCCATCGTCACACATGTTCTCTCCTCATCCTCTCCCTCGCCTCCCATCTCGGACCACGCTCTGGACGAAGGGATGCTGTATTCCGAGGACGAGTTGGGCGTCGCGCCCAGTCCCCCTCGCCTTCCAGTTCTGGTAGCCACGGGCTTTGGCTTGAGGGGCTCGACCACCCGGCTGGGCTTTAGGGACGAGCCGGAGGAGGAAGGAAGAGCTCCCACCATGCGTCAGCAAGACCAGAGAAGCCACCCAGAGCCCGGTCCCCGCTGCCGCTGCCAGCTCCTCAGCTCCCCTCGGCCAGTTGAACACCAGGAACAATCCACTGAGGAAGAGAAATGAAAGCATGTCGGAGGGGCTGTTTGAAGAGGTAGCAGCACGGCCTGAATACAAAGATTATAGATTCAATCGTGAGTCGAAACCGTCATCAAGACCGCGGTCATTTTTCAAAACCCAAAATCATAACTTGGGCTAGAACATCTATCGATCTCGTTTTTTCCTCCGTTGTGTCCTGTAAGTTATTGTTGTCCCTCAGTCCGTGACCGCGCACGGCATTCAAATATAATCAATCCAATCACGCAGCGTGTCACCAATGTTTTTGATGAAATTGTAACCAACCAGGTATGCAACAAAACTACGTGAAGTCCCTGGCATTACACTCGCTCTCCGAGGAATGATGAAGGCGAACCGGTCTACGTTGGCTCTTCATTTACCGAAGCTCAAAGATAAAGCGGCAAGCGAAATGCAACTACTTTTGCAAAATCATACTTGTAAAAGGAGGACACAACTCAATGGCCAGCCAAAACCATCGTGCATCAAATAAAGGCAAAATCCCTATCGACGTCTCAGGGCGTGAAAAGATTTGGCAAGCCAGTGCACAATTCACTCAATTAAACGCGTTCTTAAACGCAGCACGCGTCCCAGAAGCGTTTTGGTTTCCAGAAGCGCGGTCCGGCGTTCAGCGCGCGCGTTCCGCGCGTTTCAGCGCGCGCGTTCCGGCGTTTTCAGCGCGCGCGGTCCGGCGTTTCAGCGCGCGCGTTTCTGGCATTTTAGCGCGCGCGCCAAGAACGCATATTCAGCAATTACAGCACGCGTGCCTGTAATATGCTAAGCGCTCTTCCCCTCAATGTTCTCAGCCAATAGATTTGAGCCGCTTTTTCACCTCAATCATATCTAGGCAAACACACAGACAAATCAGTCGAACGAGGTCTCTTTCGCGATCTGTCTCTGTTGCTGCGTCCCGTCTAAAGTCGACAGATGTTTAAGAGTTCAAATTAGTGGTTTATGTGAGGTGGTGAACATCCTACATAGTACATACACTTTGAATATACACTATCTAAGCTTCTTGACCGAACATTGTGGTATGGTAAGTCCGGTGCAACTATGAAACATCATTATCATAACATAATTATATTAATTAATTATGTTAACTATGATTAACATAGATAATTATAATGATTATCATTATTAAATAACATAATTATAATAAAAGTCAAAAAAAGCAAAAAAGCACGGGT
>OLKM01008021.1:0-10027 GCA_900291075.1 Melanogrammus aeglefinus
TCGAATTTAAAGAGAAGCGCCAAGTGATCTTTCGCTGAACCAGTTAGGTGCAGAACATACCGTGGACTGGGAGCAGCTCAGGAATTGTTGTTCAAGCCCCAAAGTGGAAAAAACGACAACTAACACACACACGACATACAATTACATCAAAGATATCTGCTAATTGGTTTTTTGTAAGAAGGACTTAAAATGTGACATTTACCCTGATGCTCTGATCGAATTAAAGAGAAGCTCCAATGATCTTTGGCTGAACCGTCAGGTGCAGGACATACCGCCTGGACTTGGAGCAGCGCAGGAATCAATGAGGAATGAGGGTCCATGTGATCACAAACCCGATGACAGGACAGGGTACCTTCAAGAAGCAAATGATGTATTTCCCTAATTGTATTGAGACAAGACACCTTGAGGAAGCACTAGGAATCTATGTAAAGCAGGTAAATTGATTTTGCCAGACAAATCCATCAAATGTGAAACGGCAAAGGGTGACACGGACGGACAGACAGACAGACAGACAGACAGACAGACAGACAGACAGACAGACAGACAGACAGACAGACAGACAGACAGACAGACAGACAGACAGACAGACGGACGGACGGACGGACGGACGGACGGACGGACGGACGGACGGACGGACGGACGGACGGACGGACGGACGGACGGACGGACAGACAGGACAGACAGACAGACAGACAGACAGACAGGCCTGCCTATCTATAGCATGTTACGTGCCTACCTGTAGCATGTTACGTGCCAGTTTCAGCATGTGACAGGCATCCATTGTAACAAACACTCTCTCACCAGTCACTGGATGGGGGAAAAAGGTCTTCAGGGGCTCAAGAGGGTTTGCTTTAAGGTCACAACCGAGTTGGTTGCACATGCTGAGGTTGGTTGCATGCCCGTCCATCGTCACGCAGATCACTCGCAAACCATGAGCATGAAGTTCCTCTATGGCATGGACAACCAAGACCTTTTGTGTTTCTGATGAGAGAGTCTTGGTAAAATAGTAGCCAACTGGAGCTTTCCAGTGCCCTAGAATGCCTACCACCATAATAACGAGAGCCTCAGAGGCAACATCGGTCTCGTTTAACCCATCCCCCAAATCCACAAACCCAGACATTTTTTGAGTTTGTGGATTGTAGTGCACATGCTTTTTAATAGCCATGGCATCCAAAATCAGTGTCACCACTCCATATTTTGCTTGGTCTTTTGTGCACCTTCGTCCTAGCATCTCCAACATCATTTTGTTGAGGCCAGGTTTTGCATCCACGGAAGTCAGCCACCTTTGAAAAATAAAATGTAGTAATTTGACCACCCTAATCCATTCAGAAAAAAACAAAATAAACAGAAACTAGCATTCTCCCCACACATTCCCCTCATAGACATCATGCATATGCACTCACAGACACGCACGGACACACACACACTCACACACTAAAGGGACCACAATGGAAATAAGCTGTCAGCTTTTTTGTGTTTTTATCCCTTTGGCAGCATTTGTGTCGATGTATGTTTCTCAATCTCAATCAATCAATCAATATCTGAAAGCTCAAAATGTATCAGAACACAGTGTGTGATGAGTAATTTTTACTGTCTTGTTTAGATTATATTTACATTTTTTGAGCACATTATGAATAAATACCACACACTAGTCTTGTTTTATACAATGTACACACTTTATTTAACATTTTGGCAATAACTAAGTTATATTTGTAGCGCTCACATTTAGTTACTTTTGTACAGTCAATTCTTGATTTCTTTGTATGGGTTGTTTGTATTGGTTGTTATATGTTTTTTGAAATAAAATATTTTCAAATTTACTTTTTTGGGGTATAGAACACCCATTTTTCAGAATTTTCCTACCAGCTCGGTCCCTCACAATATATTTAACAATCAGGCAACATGGAGAATACCGTTGCAATGTATGGGGATGTGGGAGAGGAAGATGTTGAGACTCTCTCAGGAAACTATATGCCTTCGGACCATGAAGGTGTAGCGTCAGGGCAAACTCCCTCTGCTTTCTGGTGTACTCATGGCCCTTCTTCGCTAAGAGGTCTACCTGAAGATCTGAAATTCAGTAAGCATACACTTATTAGTAAGACCCCTTTAAATAAAAAGGAAGAGAGTTTAACACAGACTATAAACAAAAATATTCAAATTAGTATTTCCATTTTACCTGAGTAGCATTCAAGCTGGTCTTTCAGCTCTTCATTTATGAGGTTTTTCTCCCTCAGATCCTCAAGAAGAGTGTGCACATTTTTCTTCGCCCTTAGCTCTCCCGGACCTTGCTATTTCTCTCTCTCTTGCGCTCCAGACCTCTCCACTCTAGCCAGAGTTTCACTAAGTCTGGCCTTCAGAACAATGGGGGAGAAGCAGGCAAAAGCATAACTGTGGCCCCTAGTGGAAAGAGGGATGAAAAATATATTTGTGATATTTATATAACTCAATACTCATTTTGTGAAGCTGGCCCACATTGTTAATTTCTCAGTCCCACTGTTTTCACCCTGACAGACGACCCGAGCCTCTAGTTACAGGGACATATACAGTATGTGTACTCATGTGTATTTCAGTGTGTCTAAAATGAGTGGCAGAGGGCAAATGTGATTACAGGTTTTAATATGACCGGGGCCTTGATGTTCATGTGTTTTGAAAAATATTACAGTCAAGTACTCACAACATTAGAATGAGGTTCAGCTTCATGGAGATGCTGAGGCAACTCCACTGGCAGGATTTCTTCTGCTTTCCTTGAAGCTTTTGTTGTCCTTGATGGTACTTGCTAAAATGTAAGAAACATGATACAACATTTTTTTTTAAGTTTTTCGCATCGGAAAGTGTACTGTACTTTATTCCTAAACATGCAGACAGAAAAAAAGTTAAGAAAAGTGTGGCATTAAGTAGCTATGGAATGCTTACATGGACATATGAATCATAGAAATTAATGAATTCATTAGCCAAATGGCACACATACCTTTGTAAATGAGATGGGAAATGAAACACCAGATGGTTTGACCTCCATGTCTCAGCCGAACCAATTTGTCCTGTTCTGTCAAAGTCATCTGGCTGGAAGTGCTCACTGCAGAGCAAGGACCTCTCAGTTGCCACAAAACCTTCCCGTTTCACTGCCAGTTCCCATTGTCGCTTTATAAAATTACTGTCTTTGGGAAACCTTAAAAATATGAGAAAAGTAGCGAGAGATGGAGAATTGTCTACAACAAAAAATAATTCCATGTAATCCCTTCCCATTAACTAGTCTGCCACCACTGTCCTCCCATTAAGCTGGCCAGCTCTCCCTGCCTTTCCTCCCACCAGAAGCTGCCTTCATCAGTTCTTGTTAACATTTCCATGTATCCAACATTCTGTGTTATAAACTGTTTTCTTGTCTGTAACAAAATCTATTGCCCGTCCTCGGTGAGGGATCCCTCCTCTGTTGCTTGATTTTTCCCTGTTAAAAGGGTTTTCCATGGAGTTTTTCCTCAGTGGATGTGAGGGTCTAAGGACAGAGGATGTTGTTACGATGCCATGTAAAGCCCTTTCAGACAAACTGTTTGTAAAGACGGGCTATACCAATAAAATTGCCTTGCACAATAGAGCTAATGATGATCAATATACTGTATATTAGCTATATTAGACCGATCGCTGCAGTCTGTTGTTTTTTTCTGTGTAACGGGGAGTTGCTAGGGACGCTTTTTAAAGGTTTTTTTTTTTTTACAGAGATAGTTAATAGATTCATAACACCGCATTTAGACCAACACCTAGGAATTTTGTAAAGAGGTAAATTGATTTTGCCAGCAAATCCATCAAATGTGAAAAGGCAGGAGGAGGGTGACACGGACGGACGGACGGACGGACGGACGGACGGACGGACGGACGGACGGACGGACGGACGACGACGACAGACAGACAGACAGACAGACAGACAGACAGACAGATAGATAGATAGGCCTGCCTGCCTGCCTGCCTATCTATAGCATGTTACGTGCCTACCTGTAGCATGTTACGTGCCAGTTTCAGCATGTGACAGGCATCCATTGTAACAAACACTCTCTCACCAGTCACTGGATGGGGGAAAAAGGTCTTCAGGGGCTCAAGAGGGTTTGCTTTAAGGTCACAACCGAGTTGGTTGCACATGCTGAGGTTGGTTGCATGCCCGTCCATCGTCACGCAGATCACTCGCAAACCATGAGCATGAAGTTCCTCTATGGCATGGACAAAACTTCAAGACCTTTTGTGTTTCTGATGAGAGAGTCCAGACTGCATTAAGAACTGATCTCTGATTGAAAACCACTACACCTAAGACTCTTCAAATCTGGACTAAATTATCACAGTGAGGCTATACATTATATAAAACATAGTTTCAGATTTGTGAAACCTTTTTTCTATTTGTGAAAATGCAATACAGGCACATTTTAATGCTTTTTAGGGGCCTGACTGCATTAGAACTGATCCTGATTGAAAACCACTACACCTAGACTCTTCAAATCTGGACTAAATGATCACAGTGAGGCTATACATTATGTAAAACATAGTTTCAGATTTGTGAAACCTTTTTTCTATTTGTGAAAATGCAATACAGGCACATTTTAATGCTTTTTAGGGGCCTGACTGCATTAGAACTGATCCTGATTGAAAACCACTACACCTAGACTCTTCAAATCTGGACTAAATGGTCACAGTGAGGCTATACATTATTTGAAACATAGTTTCAGATTTGTGAAACCTTTTTTCTATTTGTGAAAATGCAATACAGGCTCATTTTAATGCTTTTTAGGGGTCCGACTGCATTAGAACTGATCCTGATTGAAAACCACTACACCTAGACTCTTCAAATCTGAACGCAGGTGTACAGGTAGAAAGACACTATAGTTTGGTAGGGTAGGTATAACTGCTCCCAAACGTATTATGACATATGAACGACGCTTCACTGATGTTCGTTGACGTTTTTTCTTCCTTAATTGGTTCCAGCAACGTCACTGTGAAAAAACGAAATAAATACACAAACAGAAATACAGAAGTAACACACAAAAAAAAAAATATTTGTAAATCTAAAAAAAAATAAACAAACATAACCGTGTGTGCACCTTGATGTGCATGTCAAGTGTCAGTGCGGAGAGAGTTAGCTTTCACATAGTTTTGTCATTTTTCCATCCTCTCTTCAGCACCGCCGGCTTTTTATTATCCAACAGGTGAACACTACGTGACTAAACGATATGCAATTTGACCAGCACACTCATTTAAGTCTGCATTCATAAAAATATATTTCAGAACCACTATTTAGCCATTTAACAATTAGCCATTTAAAAAAATAAATTAAATGGGTAATCAGTTACAACATGTGACGTTAATTACCTCAAATTAAAAAAGTTTCACAAATCTGAAACTATGTTTTACATAATGTATAGCCTCACTGTGATAATGCAGTCCAGATTTGAAGAGTCTAGGTGTGTAGTGGTTTTCAATCAGGATCAAGTTCTAAGATGCGGGTCTGGACCCCTAAAAAAGCATTAAAATGTGCCTGTATTGCATTTTCACAAATAGAAAAAAGGTTTCACAAATCTGAAACTATGTTTTACATAATGTATAGCCTCACTGTGATCATTTAGTCCAGATTTGAAGAGTCTAGGTGTAGTAGTTTTCAATCAGGATCAGTTCTAATGAAGTCGGGCCCCTAAAAAAGCATTAAAATAGTGCCTGTATTGCATATTTTCACAAATAGGGTAAAGGTTTTCACAAATCTGAAACTATGTTTTACATAATGGTATAATCCTCACCTGTGATAATTTAGTCCCGAATTTGAAGAGTCTAGGTGTAGGTGGTTTGTCAATCAGCGGATCAGATTCCCTCATGCGGTCTGGACCCCTAAAATAGCATAAATGTGACCTGTATTGCATTTTTCCAAATACATAGAAAAAGGTTTTCACAAATTCTGAAACTATGTTTCTTACAAAGGCATATATGACACACCTCATGTGATCATTTAGTCTCCGATTTGAAAGAAGTCTAAGTAGTGTACGTTGGTATTTTCAATCAGGTAACCGATTGAGATATTATCAGACCGTTTATAACGACTGCACTTAAGCGAGTGGAGCCGTGCAGTTGCGACCAATAAGAACGCTAGCGTGTCAGATGCCATCATTGATGCTTCATGCGATAGAACCTGTAATCTAGACAGCCGTGACCGAATTCTCGCAACTTTACACAGAAATAGTTTGCTTTCACGTGCTAATCGGAACGATACCTGCATAAATAAGAACACTTCAACTGAACATGACTAGATTATATGAAAGACATGTCTTGGACAGGCATTCTGACAGAGTGCACTGCTCACACCAAAACATTGCGAGTGGTAGGTATGGGTACATGTACTTTTAAAATAGACCAGCACAACGATACATTTTCAATACGGTTTACCAACCCAGTATGGTTTCTTGTAGCAAACCCAATATATTAACGTGGTCTAATACGTGTACATATGTGACAAACATTAGAAATTTTTATTAAATATAACACCTATTATGTCAAAATATCAACCGAAGTATATACAGTGCCTGTACACTACATCTCTGACGTGTTATAACAAAACAAACTGTTCTAAAAAGTCGGTACACGCAAAATATCGAGGATAATTATATGCAGAGCATTGTACACCATACCTGTATCAATCACAGATGTTCATGAGCTGAGCAGCTGTACCTGTGGCAAGTTGGGCCGCCGCAGTCGCGGAACCTTCGAATCACATCTGACCAGCAGAATATGCATGCGTGAGACGTTTTTGCACACGACATTGTCCTCTAAATCTACTAACATGGAATAAAACTCAACATCCGGTTCCTGTGGTACAAGTACAGATCGGGGCACGCCAGTATGAGAGGATCACATAATGAGTGGAGTACTTTGCTTACAGAAGTGCGGTTGATACATTCCAAAGATCTGCTGCATTTCCTCAATCTGCAACAAACGAAGTCACTGTGTGTGCACCAAATACGATAACCCCGCACGAAGTGCATGCAAGTGATGAATCTTGTCATTCAAATTGGTGAACAAGATAATTGCGAAGCGGTTTAAACTACTAGTCCGATCAGTTACTAGATGAACTGACGTGAAATACTTTCTGATCTCCTGCTAAATACTAACATAGTCAGCAATTTGCTGTAGAGGAGAATATTTTGTGTCACGTTGTTTCATGTATATGAATACATAGTGAAAACATTCCTGGAAAGCAAATGACCTCATCTACCGCAACTAGAAGAATACCAGGTGGCTGAAAAAACGCAGTCATGAGTGTAGGTATGACAAGTCCACCTATAACACGCTGAAGAAAAAGTCTCCAGTAGTGCTCAGGGAGACACTGCACTGCAACATGATTCAAAAGCTGTTTGTTCTTCAAGCGCAAGACTGTTAAATCGCCAGAGATGTACGCGAGTGCACTCACTTCCCCTCCCTGAGAGAGTTCACATAGAGAAGCCCATCACGATCGACAAACTCAAACGTGGAATCGATCTGTAGCTATTAGTGCTGATACATTGATGCGATGCAGTAGATATGCATGTGCATTTGCAAGCAGAGTTCTACCAATTCTACGAAAGGAAAAAATGACACTATCCTTCCCTGTCACAACACCCCTGGAGAATGACCCGTCCTTGTTTTGAACACTTCCCAGGGGTTAAATCAAGCTGACCTTGAAATGGAAATGGCCGATATAGCTGACAAAGATCTGTGGTGTTTCAAGTTCCAAAAGCCTTGACAGCCAAGCTTTGAAGACGTCAACTTGCCAGAAAAGCCACGCTTGCCAAAGCCACAAATGGAGCGAAATTCAAAGCCTTCCAACAACACCGAGAAAACTTGTGTTTGACAACATGGAATGCGCTTCTGACAGTTATAGGAACATGAAGAGATATGCTATCGGGAGTATTAATCCATCTTTGGATCAACATATACCTGTACCGAGCAGATATTCTCAAAGAACATGAACTACATTCAAATCCAATACCGCACCCGCCTCACAGATGAGAGCTGCTGTCAGTCCTGCATGGCAAATTAAAGTTACATCTACATGCCCATATATTGAGAAGCTGTCCAGTGATGTTCGGAAAAGACAGAAGTCATATTAAACGGGTAAGAACACATTCCTGTCATAGGCAGTGCTTTTAAGTGGGCCGGTACGCACCCCGGTACGGAGTTACTGGCACTTCTCAATTTTAACCTCTGGCGTACCGGGACTTCTTATGAGCTCATGACAGCCATAGTACCGGCACATATTTTTTTGCCACTTAAAGCACTGGTCATAGGGCACAAAGTGTCTGTTTTATAAAGTGATTTCTGATTTTTCAATATATAATTGAAATGATACATTAGAGATTTTATTGTGTTTTGTTGCTCAGGTTCGAGGATGGCTGCTTTGTATTGTGCGTGTCTCAAAAGAGAACAGGATGCCGCTGCGCACAATACCTACAATACAATATATATGTATTTGCACTGACTTACTTGTATTTGCAGAAAACCAAAGAGAAAGAGGATAATGGACAATATCCATTGTGATTTTACATTAAAATTAATTAAATTGTATCTATTTTCGTTTATATAGCCTACTGATCCTTTCAAAAGGCTGCTGTTTTATTTTTATAGTTGCAGGCTGCGTTTTATTGCACTCTGTCTGCTTTGCCCAGATAAGGCGGAAAAGTTCAAAAATTGTATTGGTTGTTATTTGAGGATTGAAGAGGGCTGCATTTGTTTTTTTCCCACATGGGGAGGTCTGAAATGACAGGAGTCCATTATGCACGTTCCATTGTATGCTTGTTTTTTTTCGGAATCCTCAAACAAAAAATTACATCCAAAATCTGATTTTCTTTATAGTATCTCTATAATTTCATCAATGCAACGAAACATAAATCGATAATATGTTGTAACGGAAGAGTGAACTTAAAGCACCCGTCCGCGCGCATAGTAGTCACGGGGTGTCGTCATTCTCTCCAGGACTGCGCATTGCAGGAAATTAAACATTTTTGAATGCTCATTATGCATTTGTAACCTACTAGTCATTTTATAGTAGCGCTTAAATGTAGCTAATATAGACACTTATAGCATGCGTTGCCTTCATTATAAGGCTTATAAGAAGGCTTTTTATTTTTTGCGGCCTCCTGAACAGATTGGTTTTTGTTTTTTGGTCCAATTTGGCTCTTTCAACATTTTGGGTTGCGACTCCCTGGTCTAGGTGTGTAGTGGGTTGTCAATCAGGCGATTGAAGATTATCCACGACCGTTTTAAGGTGACCAGCCAATTGCCGAATCGGCGCTGCGAAATCGGATGCCAACTTCAGCGTCGTGATTAGAACCTGCATTCGAGCTGAAAGGTTCCGTCCTGTCAGGGTTTATTTCACTGGTTATAAACAACCTGCCAGTACGTCACACTATACGCTTACTTACGCCTTACATCTTTACCTGTGCAAGAAGTGATCCCACGTAGATCTGGTTTGTATGTTCCGCTCGATGACAGATCCGATAGGCGGCACATAGTCCGGCATCTTGACAGCAGGCTCGTCTGCATAACATTTAAGTAGCCACGTTTAAAATTCGTTTTTGAGTAGGGAAAAACCAGCCATTTTTTAAAATATCCACCACCGATGTATCATAGCTACTTGTATTGACGTTTTTTAACGAACTAACCGTGTTGGGAATCTGAAGTCAAAAATCAGAGGAATGAATTCCTCATTTTGAGCTGTGAGGTCATGGTACCTGTTTCCGTGCTGTAGATGTTCATGCGCCGGTCGGGCTCCTTTGCATGTTGGTCCTGTTCAAGTATGGGCCGCCCTGTCCGGGCCACGTCGCTCCACAGTCGATCGTGCTGGGCGTATGTCTAGACAAGTTTTTGAGCCGGTTTCCGCCTCTACTTATCCTCGAATCTCTTCCGTCGAATGCAACCCATCCCGCGTCCAGAGGCTGGCCTTCCTGTGCTGGCACAGTACCTGAGAGTCACCACTAACCCATGTGAGTGCCTGGTGAGGCTGAATCTTGCCTCATGTTCCGAGTCTACC
>OLKM01008022.1:0-10026 GCA_900291075.1 Melanogrammus aeglefinus
CCGCAATCCTTCTACGTTGGTGTGTTGTTTACGGAAACCAGTTTCATTGACCTACAATCCAGCGTCAAAGAAGGAAAATAGATTTTGACTCGTCAACTGACGTGCACATGACTGACTGACTGGATGGGAACTGTTACTCTACTTGCACTTGTTTACATTTGTGAAATGGACTTATGAATTTGCCGGACCAAAGACAGAAGGGCAGTAAGGTTTTTTTAAAATAGGGGTGTTCAATGTGGAGGCTGTACAATTTCAGTTTGCATCCTTTTGACGTAATTTAAACTGTTACGTAAAAGTGAAAAACTATATAAACTGAATAACTAATACTAATGGCAGGAAAGGGACCTGGCCCCCGAACAGGTAATAAAATAAAACAAATAGAAAACTTGTAAAAGCAAACAGTCACAGTGAGCATGCAATCACAAACATATAAGCAAACACACACACAAACGCTCGCACAAAGAAGCACACACAAACCCACACATACACAGACAATGTATGCACGCAAATACCCATTCACACTCATTCACACACACAGACACACACAAACACACACACAAACACACCCTGCCCCCCCCCCCCCCACACACACACACACACACACACACACACACACACACACACACACACACACACACACACACACACACACACACACACACACACACACACACACACACGCACACACACATAGTATCTTTTACCCTCTGCTGTCTATTTGATAAAGGATTCTCTAAAAGGCAGAATATAGGCGTTCTGTAAAGTATACTAGTGCAATATTAGTACAATATCCAACGCTCACACACGTTGGATGTGAGCCAAAAGGAATTCTAAAATGAGGGGTGTTCTCAATTAGTTTGGGCCTAATTTACAATTTAGGAAGCAGTGATATGCAATAATAGAGATAGGATGGTTTAGAGTTTAACTCTGCTGCTGTTGAAATTGCTCCCACCTCCACCTCCACAACACGATAACCTGTGGTAATGGTATTCATATAACATATTAGAGCACATATTTATTGACATGTGCAATGAAACCTGAGTGTTAGAGGCCACAGTCATTAAATCTGTGAACACTCCTTCTTTTTTTGGTGTGAAATGTGGGAATCATAAGTGACAGAAAACTATTCCTGAGCTTGTGCTGTGTGTAGAGAAAGGATTGATGGGTATTGTCATCTTGCTTTCAGTGTTGATAGTGTCTTCGTCCCCCTACAAAGACTGATGGAAGAGAGAAAATAGTGATGCAGCATTATACAAGAGGGGCTTTGATGGGTTTCCAATAAGACCTCCACTGGAATTGATGGGTGAAAGTGTGTGTTGTGTGTGTGGTGTGTGTGTGTGTGTGGTGATGTAGTGGTGTGTGTGTGTTGTGTGTGTGTGTGTGTGTGGGTGTGTGTGTGTGTATGTGTGTTGTTTGTGTGTTGTGTGTGTGCTGGCCTGCCTATCTGGCTCTGTTTCTATAGTGTGTGGTGTGTGTGTGTATGTGTGTCTTTGTTGTTTGTGTGTGTGTGTGCCTAAGAGCATGTTGTGTGCGTGATGTGTGTGTGTTGTGCACATCTGTGTGCAAGTGTTGCCTTCCTGCAGCCGCTTTAAATGGCATCGCAGCACCAACTGAGGAATCAGGAACAAAACAGAAATAACAGAGCAAAACAAAGCAAACTGGGGATCAACCAGAATCATACAGAACAAACCAGAACAAACAGTAAATAAACTGAACCAGAATAAACCACGAAAAAAACCAACTGAAAAACAGAAGAAAGTGTTATCCAATCATCAGTACAAATGATCATATCCAATAATTGCCTCATATGGTATGGCCACATGAAGTCAAGGATGCCCAGACATGATGAGTTTGATGAATGGATAATGAAATGTAAATACGTCTAAATGTAAATATGTCTCCAACAACATGGTCAGGAGATCCTGTTGTCGATTGTTCTGTGATGACGGTGGGGCGATGACGTCCCTTTCAATTTGAAATCCTGGAAGACGGAAAATAGCGAATACCTTTTTTATATTGCAAAGCAATTGAGGTCAGCCAGCATCTAATATTGCCTTGATGCATTATCTAGACCTTTCTCCTTTCCTTCCCCAGTCTACACTCAATAAATAATGCTTCCCTTGCAACAAGTCTGAACTCTCAGTTTAGTGTCACTTGTGATGAATGTTATTTTTTAATCTTTTTGATCCAATTACCACGCTGTATAAAGACTTGGGATTCGTCCAAATTAGATTGGATATTTGACTATTACGCAACTCTCTGGATTCAGCCTAGAGTGCAAAGTTATATATATATAATATATATATGCAAAAGTATTTATAGGTTTATAGGTAGCCATGGGATGGCTCTAATAGAGATGGGCCCTCTCTGCTCTGTTTCTCTGAAGCCGGCCTCTTGTTGTAACGTATGATCCCTGCTTCTCTGCAGAGGACATGTCGTTGCTCTTCGCTCTCTCTCCCCCCCTCTGACTCTCTCCCCATACTTCTCTCTCCCCCTACTCTCTCTCCCCCATTTCTCTCTCCTCTCTCTCTCTCTCTGTCTCTCTCTGTTCTCTCTCTCTCTCTCTCTCTCTCTCTCTCTCTCTCTCTCTCTCTCTCTCTCTCTCTCTCTCTCTGTTTCATTATATCTCTCACTCTCTCTCTCTCTCATTATATCTCTCACTCTCTCTTTCTCTCTCTCTCCGACAGAGTGAGCATGTATGTGTTCTCTTCCACAGCCCTGGTATTGTATCCTGTCAGTGTGTGCTCTAGGTCCTCTGGGGGCTGAGCGGCGACAGTCGTCCCTGTTGAGCATGGACTTGTGATACTCTCTCTCCCTCGCTCTCTCTCTCTTGCTCTTTCTTTCTTGCTCTCTCTCTTTCTGTCTCTCTCTCTCCCTCTTTCCATCTCTCTCTCTCTCTCTCTCTCTCTCTCTCTCTCTCTCTCTCTCTCTCTCTCTCTCTCTCTCTCTCTCTCTCTCTCTCTCTCTCTCTCTCTCTCTCTCTCTCTCTCTCTCTCTCTCTTCTCTGTAGATACAGGTGTGCAGGCTTAGTAAACCGTTAAGGGGTTGGAATCTAGACCTGTGTGAAGTTGGCCCCCCGTCTCATTCAAAATATTAAAATACACTGCCGGTTCGGTTTGTGCTAGGTTTGTGCTGGTTTGTGCCGTAAAAATTATCGTTGGTGCTGGTAAGGATATTGGTTGAGTAATTCAAAATTGCATTTTCTGCATTGTGACGTCACCCAGCCCCCGTTCACGCCCAAAATCTCATCAAAAGTAATCCCAATCGTTAGTGCTACGTTTGTGCTGGTTTTGTGCCGTCAAAAAGAATTGTTTTGCTATTATGGGTTCTTAGGTTGTTCCCGTTGATTTTTCAACAATGACGTCACTCAGCCCCCCGTCCTCCTTCAAATCGCGTCAAAATGGGTCTCTATCGTTTAGTGCTACGTTTGTGCTGGTTTGTCAGCTCAAAAGAAATGTTTGTGCACACTACAGTTTAAAGATATTCCAGTTTGATTTTTTCACACAATGACGTCACTCAGCCCCCCGTCCTCCTTCAAAATCGCGTCAAAATGGTCTCTATCGTTAGTGCTACGTTTTGTGCTGGTTTGGTGCTGGTAAAAAAGAAATGTTTTTGATACTTTACTTTTTAAGTAATTAATACAAACTTAATTTTGCCCTCTGTTATGCAAACACAGCCCACGTCAACCTTCAAATCGCGGCAAAAATGGTCTCTATCGTTTGTGCCAGGTTTGTGCTGTCTTGGTATTCTGTTACTTCGTTGCGTTCTCGTCATCTCAGGTTGTTGTTCATTGATTTCTCCGTGCTACGTATGTTTTACTCGTGTTTCTGACTCGGACTGAACCTGTGTGCCCTATTTGGATTATGTTTGCTTACCTGTGTACCGTATCCTGCAAGTAAACGTTGTTCTTTATTCAACTACTGAGTCTGAGTCATGCAGTTTAAGTTTCTGCACATCACCTTCAATTCTTAACAACTATAGTTTTTAGTTAATGTTAAAGCTCTTTATTATGCCCACGCTTGACCTCACCAGCCCACAGTCCACCTGTGAAATCTCAAAATAGGCCTCTAATCGTTTGTGCCGCGTCAAAATTAATTATGTTCCCCAATCATCACATTTGTTATGTTCCTGTTGTATATGAGGTGTTTGCTTGTTTTTGTTGTTATTTTTCAAAATACATTTGAGTTTTGGTTCACTTTCAGTCTGGGTTTTGAATTAGATGTAATATTCTTTAATTAGCCACTTGTCACGGGTATCTGCTATAAGTAGCAGGGTCATGAGATGAAACACAAACAAATAGATGCACAGAATGTGCACTCAGCCAGAGCAGCAGGCAACCATACCACTGTACCACTTGACCGCAAAGCAGAAGGAAAACTGCCTAGGTATCTATTTTTACCACTTTTTCACTCGCATGAGAGAATTCAAACGGGAAATATATTTTAAACTTATAGTGGCGCACAAACATTTCTTTGACTGTACCAAACCAGCACAAAACGTAGCAACTAAACGATAGAGACCATTTTTGACGCGATTTGAACGTTCTAGGGGTGCTGGTTGCACAACAAGTGGTCTGTTTACATAACAAGAAGGGAAAATAAAGTTTTAATAATTACTTAAAAAGTAAAGTATCAAAAACATTCTTTTAAACAGCACAAACAGCAGCAAAACGTAGCACTAAAACATAGAGACAATTTTGACGCGATTTGAGATGGAGGGGGGCTGAGTGACGTTCACGTGAGAAAAATCAAACTGGAATACCTTTTAAAACTATAGTTGCACAAATATTTCTTTTGACTGCACAAACCAGCACAAACGTAGCATTAACGATAGAGACCATTTTGACGCGATTTGAAGGAGGACGGGGGGCTGAGTGACGTCATGTGTGAAAAATCAAACGGGAACAACTAAGAACCCATAATAGCAAAACAATTTTTTTTGACGGCACAAACCAGCACAAACGTAGCACTAACGATTGGGACTATTTTGATGAGATTTGGGCGTGAACGGGGGGCTGGGTGACGTCACATGCCAGAAAATGCAATTTTGAATTACTCAAAATCCTTACCAGCACAAACGATAATTTTTACGGCACAAACCAGCACAAACCTAGCACAAACGAACAGCAGTGTTATTTTAATATTTTGAATGAGACGGGGGGCCAACTTCACACAGGTGGAATCTAGGGCCGTTAAACAGGATTAGTATTAAGTGTTGAAGTGTTTTAATTCTATTCATTTGTCGACTTCTATAATAATAGGTTTCAGTTATAGATAATGCACAACTAAATGGCATATAATGATTGTAATACAATTAAATCAATTTTATTATCTCAACTATCATGATATAAGAGTGAATTAATAGTCATGAATGACCTTGCATTAATGGTTATTTTAGTGTGTGTGTGTGTGTGTGTGTGTGTGTGTGTGTGTGTGTGTGTGTGTGTGTGTGTGTGTGTGTGTGTGTGTGTGTGTGTGTGTGTGTGTGTGTGTGCCTTTGTGTTGCATGTGTGCATGTGTGTGTTTTAACCAGTACACTGTGTCCCGTGTGGGACACACGTCCCGTCCCTTAAGGGGATGGTGTGTGTGTGCCTTGTGGTGTGTTGTGGTGTGTGTGTGTGTGTGTGTGTGTGTGTGTGTGTGTGTGTGTGTGTGTGTGTTGTGTGTGTGTGTCATCCGCTGCGCCCTACCTGCACCTGCGGCCTTGGGCAGATGAAGCCGCAGCCCACAATGACACCATGACATAATGGCACCATGTCGCCATGACACCATAACACCATGACGCATGACGCCATGCCGCCATGACGCCATGACATCATAACGTCATGACGCCATGACGCCACGACGCCATGACACTGTGCTCGAAAACGTTCCCTATCACGGACATAGTGCACTATATAGGGTGCTCGCCATTTTGTAGTCGTTTTCGAATTCTCAGTGGGTAATTTCATGCACTATATAATGCATTTAAAATACCCAAAATTTGAGTGTGCATACGATGTGCCCTACATGTTACTCCCGTATACCACCATGCAATGCGGTCGTGTTTTATCCGGAGAAGAAGAAGATGCTGAATAACCGCCAAAACGAATACATTTAATGATGGGAGTCTCCGGCTTTCGTTTAGAAACGTCAACAATTTATTTGGGATTTAACGTAGAAAATTTAACATTCAAAATTAATTAAAAAAAACTTGAACAAGGTTATGTAACATTCAACATCAATACAACCTCCAGCTTTCCTCGCGAGTGCCCGGTTTGTTTACATGATGTGGGCACATCTGTCTGCGTCAAACTAATACCTGGCGCATTTATTGATGCAAATGACGTTTAGAAATGTTCAGCGTAGCATCTGAATTCTCGTTTGTTCGCTCCCTATATAGTGCACTATATCATAAACTCTATATAGAATAGGAATAGTGAGTGAGTGTATACGGAACGATTTCGAACACTGCTACTGTGACGCCATGAAGCCGTGAAACCGTGACGCCGTGACGCCAAGACGCTATGACACAATGACACCATGACACCATGACGCCGTGACACCATGACGCCGTGACACCATGACGGCATGACACCATGACACAATGACACCGTAACGCCATGACGCTATGACACAATGACACTGTGATGCCATGACACCATGACACAATGCCGCCGTGACACCGTGACGCCATGACACCGTGACGCCATGACACAATGACACCGTAACGCCATGACGCTATGACACAATGACACCGTGACACCATGACGGCATGACACCATGACGCCGTGACGCCATGACACCATGACACAATCACGCCGTGACGCCTGGCCCGTGACGCCGTGACATCGTGACATCGTGACACCATGACACAATCACGCAGTGACGCTGTGACGCCGTGATGCTGTGACGCCATGACACCATGACACAATGCCGCCGTGACACGTGACGCCATGACACCATGACACAATCACGCCGTGACACTGTGATGCTGTGACGCTGTGACGCCGTGACGCCGTGAAGCCGCGACGCCATGACGCCGTGCTTCTTTAACATGAGGGGGGGACTTTGATAAGTCCTCAGCGGGGACGAGGGCTGTCAGGCAGACGGATACCAGGAGCTGAGCCGGGCCTTTCATTAAGGCAGCGCAGGGCCCCTCACCATCTGTTTAAAGATGACATGGAGAGAGAGAGGGCGAGAAGAAGAGAGGAGAGAGGAGAGAGTGAGAGTGAGAGTGAGAGTGAGAGAGAGAGAGAGAGAGAGAGAGAGAGAGAGAGAGAGAGAGAGAGAGAGAGAGAGAGAGAGAGAGAGCAAGATAGAGGAACTGGTTGTTGTCTAGTCCAGTTTGAACGGACCTCTGAGGTGCTGATTACGGTTGAGCCTCCTTGGATCCGCTTAGTAACCTAGATGCACGCTTAGATACACAATTAGATACATACTTATAAACATACTTAGATACACTGTGTTAAACACTGAGATACACAATTAGATACACTCTTAGATGCACAATTAGATAGACGCTTAGATACACACTAGGATGCACTGAGATACACACTTAGAATCCCTGAGATACACACTTAGATACACTGAGATACACACTTAGATACACTGAGATACACTCTTAGATACACTGAGATACACACTTAGATGCACTGTGATAGATTTTTCTTTTAACATTGTATAGACCACAGTCTTCCTTAGGCAGATGTGCCACCCTCTACTGGTCTAGTGGTGCTTTTGGGGTTTTCTTATATTGACCACTATTAGGTCTCAATCTTTTATTATATTCGTATTCATTCGTGTTTTGGGGGGCATTGCACCAATGTCATATTGCTTTGTTTTTTTTATCCATAGGATGCTTGTCTGAGTTTGTATCTATTTGCTTATACAGAAATACTCCTGCTATTTGTTCTGTTGGGAAGTTATTTGGATGGTCAGAATGCTCTCTGAAATGAGTAAACTTGAGGTTGAACTCAATAGATTATGAAGAAACATAGCCAATATACAACAAAGTGAATACATTTACTTAGCTCAGGTGACTAGCAGATGGGAATTAATAATTGATGTTTTATGCTGCTTGCTATCCATGGCTTATACATTCGTAATTTTTTCCCAACATTGTTATTCATGAAGAACCTTTATTGCTCAAACCAAGCTATTGATACAGTGTTGGCATAAGGGACAGGATAACGATTACAATTAGCATTATATATCAAAGCCTTTTAAGCAAGGAATGATTGGTAAGATATGCAAGGAGCGTATGTGTTTATAAAGGAGGGCTCTGTGCTGTTTGCTTCGTGGTCGCCACACATTAACGCATGTGAACCGGTTTGAACTGGTATGAACCTGTTAACGCCGCATTCTAGCCCAGCATCCTTAGAGCACACCGAATTGCTTGTATTAGTAGTAGGCTAATCTTGGTAATTACATACAGATTGCATGCTGATGTTGAATTGATTGCAAACAAATACGTGTTTGCCACATGCCGATGTAGACAGATAGCCAAAGAGCGAGCTAATAGGTTGAATTTTGTGTTTGATGTGTACTGTTTTTCATGGTTGTAAGCGTATATTCACCGCTAAAGAATTAATTTAGGCCAGTGAGAATATTAAAATATATTTAATAGTGAAAAAACTGAAATAAATAAAAATTTTACCTTCTTAACATCCCCGAATTTATTATTACAGTAGGAAAGTGGTAATTTCTAACTTAATCTCAAATGAGGCGACATACATTTACATACATTTACTAGCCAACACACGGAAATCTCATTAAGATGACAAAACGAGAGTCGGATGCAAAAAATATTAGACACAACCTGAAATATTCCTTGAGGGAAATGTGGGTATCAGAAGGATACATCTGTGTTAGAATAAATAGGGGAGTAAATAAAGCTTTGAGAAATGGTAATTTATCAAAGGCACGACTGTGATGGCAACATGGAAATAAGGAATAATTCAGCCAAAAACTAAAAACATTTGCTTACTTCGAAAATGTATAGCATTATTTTATTTTAACAACAAGCAATTATTTTTGAATACCTTGTCAAAAATATGTAAGCCCTCACACTGAGCCTCCTAAATGGATACAATTTCTATCAAACTTTGATTTGAAAATACACAACTCAAATGGTCCTACCCCCTCTCCTTCAACACTGACTCTGACTCCTTCCATTCCAAGTAGGCTACATGGACGCGCACCATCATGCACGAGCGAACACAGATGCGCGAGAGCGAGCCATTAGCTAGTTAGCTAGCTCCAGTATCTACCGCAGGATAACAACAAACAGAAACCTGCTCTGGGTCACGAGCTGTGAGTACGTGCAAGAAGCGGTCACGCACGGGGGGAGGGGGAGTGCAGTACGACCGTTGGATTGACATAGGCTACTTACTGTCCAATGCCACTCGGTGGGTCTCGAAATCATTGGCTGGAGTTTTTCGAGCCCTGCCCGTTCCACAGATGATTGACTTGATTAGTTTTCATGTCAGTACTTCTAACTCAGTGGCTGTAAGTGGGTTATGATAAGGATTTCAAGTAATTGTGCAAATATGGCCAAAAAAGAGAATTCCATACCCAAACTATAAATCAAATGCACGGCATGGAGCACGGTCCACCACTTTGATGTAGCTCAGAGTCCGACATTATTCGCCGCCAACCTAGCTACAACATTAGCAATACATTGCCAGCCTTTGTGTTCTTCTTAAAAACTAAATCTAGCAGCAAATAGCCAAAATAGCTCTAATGACACCAGGCTACAGAGCTCGCGCGACACGCTAAGTCGTGGCAAAGCATCTACCGAGCTACCTTTGTGCAGACAGATGCAAAGACCTCCATCAAGAACACGGCCACATTAAATGACCCGCACACAGCGTACAGCACTAGATAATTTCATTGAGAACCGCTGATCAGACTGCTTTCCAACTCCACTACTTTTTCTATCCCTTCTTCATATTATTTACAGCAGAACATGCTAGCATGGCGGTGAGCACACTGCGTGATGAATCGCGCCGCCGTCGTAGCTCCATCTATAACCCCAACTGTGGGG
>OLKM01008023.1:0-10021 GCA_900291075.1 Melanogrammus aeglefinus
CTCCCTGTAGAGATTCACCCATCTGAAATGAATATCCTGTTTAAAAGGATAGGTCAACTATATTTTAAAGGGGCAAATATGCAGTGTAAACATGGTGGTAGAGTATATTTGCACAAAGGAAAATCCATAACGTATAGTGGTGAGAGGGAACAGCATATAAAATAAAAATGCATTTCTCACCACCATCGAACCCTAGAATTTATCAGGAGATCAAACTATTTTAATTATGCCTTATCACGTACAGTATTATCAGATTTCCTATTACTCAACATTCTTTGTGAATCAAAAAAGAAACTCTGAGACGAATGATATCTGCCTTCATAGGTTCTATGCGAAGAACATTAAACTTTGGGATTAAAAAAGAGAATCGCAGCAAGCAGATGAAGCGAAGATTTTATTACAGGTGGTGGACCACCAGATAAAGGACACATGTGATGAATGGGTGACTGCTGTCTGGTGTATAATAGAGCACCAGCAAACCTCTTGATGGTAATCCGAGACAATGACACCATTTGACAGTGAACATGAGAGAACTGAGCACAACAATGGTTAAATATACTTAGGAAGTATAGTTTGTTACAGGCCCATATTAGTTGATTTGATATTGGACAGGTGTTCTTTTTTTCCTCCGAGGAAACCAACTCGAGAGCCAGTTCACAACAAGCCTGACCCTCCACATCTGTGCTATGGCACCCGCCTGGGAGATTGAAGCTGCACATCCCAACAGAGACAAAAAAGATAAGCTGCATGCATGAGAAAGTAGCAGAGAATTTCAGTGAGGCGTAAATGAATATTTAGTAAGCGAGACATGAATTGAAAAGTGAGAATTCTAGAGGTCTTGAACTGGTATATAAATTGGAAGAGAGGGTCAAGCTCCAAAAAAGAATTCTGCAATACCAGTAGCCATGGTGAATATGAGGAATTGTGTGAAAAATAAAAAATATAATGTATTGTCATTTGACATGTGAGTGTGAGTGAGTATTAATCATCATCAAACTACATTTTAACCAAGCCTTGGTTCACTCGTTTAATTTTGCTACATTATTGTAAATTTTGTAGACAGAAACAGTATGCAAGCAAAACTATGCCATAATGAATACATTCCATATTTAATTAAATGCTGAAGTGCTGCACTGTGAAAGCCAGCTCTGTGTGCAAGTCTCGCTGGTCATTGCCTGCCTCTGCCACCATGGGCACATCTCGCATCATCCTGATCTTCCATTGGCAGATCAGGACAGCCATGCTGCCTTCAGGTAGTTGTGCAGCACAGCTGGTAGCAATGATCACTTTGCAGCATCTTCTTGGCTTGAAACGAAGCGTATTTCGTAAGCACTGGAATCGAGTTTTCCATACTCCAAACATACGCTCGATCATCCCTCTAGTACGGATATGAGCTCTGTTGTACCTTTGCTGCTCAGCTGTTGTGGGATTTAGATGTGGTGTGAATAAATAGTTACTCTGACCATATCCACTATCACCAAGTAGTAGTCCACTATGTTGTCCTCTCTCAAATTGTGCACACAATGAAGAGTTGAATCATGGGTTGCACCTTTCCAACGGGCAACAATGTTTGAAAACTCCAAATTAGGAGTGCATACACCCTGAACATTGATTGAAAAACAGTTCTTACGATTCCTGTATTCCTCTGCATCAGGAGTTGATGGACACTTGATGGGAACATGACATCCGTCTATACAGCCAATCACTCCTGGGAAGTGCCCATATTCATAGAATTGCACTTTATAGTTGGCTTGCCCAGCAGCATCAGGGAACTTGATGTAAAGACTCCTCAGTTCACAAATGGCACTGCAGACTTTGTGAACTATTCTACATACAGTTGGTTCACTGACACCACACAAATCACCAGTTTCACGATGAAAGATTCCACATGCCAAGAACCTCAAAGTGATCAGAACTTGCAGTTGATTGGACACAGGCCTTCCTCTTTGAGACAGAGAGGAAAGTCTAGGCTCAAGCAAAGTAATTATCTCCAATGCATTTTCCTTGTGCATACGAAAGCGGTCTCGAAAAGTTATTTCATCAAACTGATTCAATGGATCACTCCCATCCAGCAGTATTCGTCTGGCTGGCCTTTGTCGTGCATGTTGGTCCTCATTTAGATATTCCAAATAGTCCATGCTCCCAAACAATCCAAGCTCAGTTTCACAAACAGTAGCCTAGCCTACTAAGCGGGAGTTAAACCTGCCTCCTTGGCAGATTAGTTTAAGCTTCAATTCAGTCCAATTTAGTCCTGGAGTAGCTCTCATGCTCAATTTTGCCATCGGCTTTGTTTAATCCAGAACAGGCTTAATCCACGACTATTTTAAGATACGTCTGTGCAAGTGAATTTCAGTTAAGCCAGCTCAAACAGCATTTTAGTCTGGGACTAGGCTTAAGCCTTGTCTCCGAAACCGGCCCTTAGTGTATTACCAACAGTGACTATGGAAACGGTGGTCCCAGCTCTTTTCAGGTCATTGACCAAGTCCTGCCGTGTAGTTCTGGGCTGATTCCTCACCTTTCTTAGCATCATTGAGACCCCACGAGGTGATATTCTGTATGGGGCTCCACTCCGATTGAGATTGACTGTCATGTTTAGCTTCTTCCATTTTCTAATGATTGCTCCAACAGTGGACCTTTTTTCACCAAGCTGCTTGGCAATTTCTCCGTAGCCCTTTCCAGCCTTGTGGAGTTGTACAATTTTGTCTCTGGTGTCTTTGGACAGCTCTTTGCTCTTAGCCATGCTGAATGTTTGGGTCTTACTGATTGTATGGGGTGGACAGGGGTCTTTATGCAGCTAACAACCTCACACAGGTGCATCTGATTCAGGATAATACAGTGGAGTGGAGGAGAACTTTTAAAGGCGGACTAACAGGTCTTTGAGGGTCAAAATTCTAGCTGATAGACAGGTGTTCAAATACTTATTTTCAGCTGTATCACACGAATAAATTGTTAAAAAATCATAGATTGTGATTTCTGGATTTTTCTTTTTAGATTATCTCTCACACAGTGGACATGCACCTACCATGAACATTTCAGAACCCCTCCATGATTTCTAAGTGGAGAAACTTGCCAAAATAGCAGGGTGTTCAAACACTTATTTTCTTCACTGTGTATATATATATATATATATAGGATATGCTTATTTAAAATATATAAATGACGCATTGATAAATTTAAAAGTGAACAGAGCTTTTTGTTCCAGCAAAATCGACAGCTCGCCTGTTTACTGGATCTGTTTACAGTCTTTAAGCCTCCAATATGGCAGGGACGTGGCGGACGTGGGGCTTTAGTGGGGTATTTTTTTTACTTCTTTCAAATTTCACAACCAGACCCACCGCAGATTGCAGCATTACTTACCTGCTTAAGATAGCTTCATTAGGGAGCGTTAATAACACTGTTTAATATTATTTAATAAGGACTCACCACTTTCCGTATCCTGGTCTTGTAATCAATGTGGAGCAACTTCTTCTTTCTTCAGGAGCGACTTCTATAGACATCTTCAGTCGGAGCGCTGACCTCAACAACTGCAGCTGCTCAGGGCCCGACCTGGTGAAAACCTGAATAGAGATACAGTTAAGAGAGACAGTCACATGGTCACCAAAGAACAGTAGGAAGAGAGACAGTCAAATGGTTACAAAGACAGTAGTAAGAGAGACAGAAACATAGTAACATGGTAACACAGACAGTAAGAAGAGAGACAGTCACATGGTTAACACAGACAGTGGTTAAGAGAGTAGGGCTGCACGATTATCGCCAAAATAGATCACGATTATTTTGATCAATATTGATATACACGATTATTTAAACATGATTATTCATTGAAAAAAAAATCTTTAGAATTTCTACCACCCCCTAGTGGTCGGGGCCACACACTGTGCTCAGCGGCAAATTGCCGCCAGGCCACGCCCCACCCCCCACACCCCTATTTTCAGGCTTCGCGCGCGCTGTGTGCAGGATGGACTCACGCAGTTGCAGACAGGTGTACAGGGAGCGCTTGGTTTGCTTTGCAGCGGAGGTAGAGCATATACTGCATGGGTAGGGCTCGTTTCTTTTTTGGTTTTTCTTTTTTTTGCGGATGTATTACCGATTGCGAAAATATCACGAGAACACTACGTGTCATCGTGGGACGCCAATATCGTCATCGCGATAAAAATTCGATATATTGTGCAGCCCTATAAGAGTAAAATGGATACAGACAGTAGTAAGGGAGACGGAAACATAGAAACATGGTTACACGGACAGTAGTAGAGAGAGACAGAAACCATAGTAACCATGGTTACACAGACAGTAGTAAGAGACGGTCACATGGTTACACAGACAGCAGCAGAAGAAGAGAGACAGTGAAAATCGTTAGAGACAGGACTAAGAGACAGTAAGATGGTTACACAGACAGTAGTAAGAGAGACAGTAACATGGTTACACAGACAGTAGTAAGAGAGACAGAAATATAGTAACATGGTTACACAGACAGTAGAAAGAAGAGACAAGTTACCATGGTGTGAGAAAGTGAAATCCTCCCCCTTCTCACAGTCACGCGCAAGAGCAATTGTTATTATTATTATATTGTATATAATATATATTATAATTGGGATGGGGTGAAATTGGACTTCCGCCACGGTAGGGGGCAGTCTGGTAAGGGAAGCTCAGGATCATGGGGATCAGGGAATAGCCCAGGGGTTGTTGGTATAAACAGCTGTTTTGTAAATATCTATAGGTTGTGCACAAGGTGTGGGTATATATGTATTTGGTGATTGTTTATTTAGTGTCATGTTTATTTTGTATTCACACAATGTACCTCCTGTTCAGTTATTTAGGATTGGTAGCTTTAGCTACAGAATGTCTCCCCCAATTAATGGTCTGGCTGCCCCATACGGCCTTGATTTGGTACACTTCATTTCCCTATTTAAGGGCTGCCCTCATTTGGTGTTTTAAGGGGCTGAAGGTGTTGCTGGCTTGATGGGAGGCCAGTACGAGAGACGTATGTTTTGGTTAGGCTATGGTATGTTATGCTATCGTAGGTTATGCTTGCTGACTGATGCAGTCATTTTCTTTTCTTTGGATCGTTGCTTTATTTTTTGTGAATGTTTTGGAGAAAATAAAAACTTTTTTTTGTTCCTGAGACAAAATGCCGTCTCCCAGAATACGTGGGGCGTCCACGCCAGGCCCCTCACACAAGGTTACAGATAGTAGTAGGAGACAGAAGCAGTAACATCGTTACACAGACAGTAGTAAGAGAGACAAGTAACATGGGTACACAGACAGTAGTAAAAAGAGACAGTAACATGGTTAACACAGACAGTACAGTTATATAGACTGTTAAAAAGCTACAGCGAGACAGGTGAGTGAGTAAGTGAATAGGAGTGTGTACTAACTTGTACCCAGCTCTGTACGGCTGGCAAGGTGTTTTGTGTGTGATCAAGCGATGGAGTTCAATTAATGTGGAAACCACAGCCTCGTTATCGTCTGTCTCTTTAACCTGGACATTCTAAGAGGGGGAAGGAGAGGAGTACACTATAATGCATGTAAGATCTAAATCAAATTGGTCTAAAATTGTATCTCATATTAATGCATTGGGTTTAATCCACAAATGTATTCGGAAAGATGAATCGTGATTAGAATAATAATTCTAATAATACAATTGTCATTATATTATAATACATGATACACACCCAGAATCTACATTGATGTTCAGAGTGTACGACGAGAATGAGAAATGAGACCAGAGTTTCTAATGAAAACATCCTCATTAGAAACACACATTCATCCCGGTCTCCTCCTCATCTCTGTCAACCGCCGTTTCCTCTTGTTTCGTTCTAAGCTCCTCTCTTCCTTCCAATTCTACCGCCTCAAATGTCTCTAGTTGAAGATTTTTCTTCCATCCTAGCGTCCAGACATTTCTTCTCATCTTCCTCTTGTCTCCTTCATTTGTTCCCTCCATTCTTCTCCTTCCCTAGTGCCTTCCTCCGCTGTGAAGGCCGAACCCAGACCGGTCCTCCCTCAGAAAGCTGTCTGCTGGTCGGCCCCCGGCCCCCCGGGGCTGTATCTCCCAGGGTCCGGCTGTCAGGGCCTGGAGCCGTTTGGTCGAGAGGGCCGAACTCATTCAGCGATACAGGAGTAGCAACTCCAGACACGAGTTCATCTCCGTTACAGTCGTCTCAATTTCCTGGTGGGACTCTGAAGATCAAAGAAGGATTGGACTCTCTGTTATGTGGGGCAACTGTAAAAAATGGCGTTTCAAAACAGGAACTCTCTTTAGGGAGCTAGTCTCAGCCTCCCTCCGCTCATTCTTACTGCATCAATCTGTGACTTGTCTTGAACATCTGATACATAGAGCAAGCTCAGCCATGGCAGTCTCTGTAGATACCATTCTCATTGGCTGTCAGAAAAGGTCTGTAGTTCTAAAAATACTGTCTGAAAAAACCTTTTCCTAGCAATTGTCAGTAAGAGGTGTACTTGCAAGTAGGTGTTTCATGACACAGTTTAATCAGCACTGGGTTCCACACCTGCTCTGTATGGTAAGGATGGCTCTCTAACATTAAAAGGGACACTTGTAAATTGACGTTTGCCTATCCAGATTCAGACTAGTAGTAGATTTTATTCCAAATTCAACATTGTACCAAATATTAATTCCGCATTTATTTTCAGCACTATGTTAGAGGTCCCATGGCATGAAAATCTCAAAATCTCAGAGTTTTTCGAACATAAATAATGAGTTCCCCTAGCCTACTATGGCCCCCAAGTGGCTAAAAACTTGCGTTCGGTGTAAAACAAGCACTAGGGGTTCTGCTCGTCTTTGAAAAACACGGAAGGCTCAATGTGCTGCTGATTTGGAATGTGGTCACATATGTCATCATAAAGGGATCTAGCTCCTCCACTTTCTCTGCCTTGCCTGCCGGGAGAATTTGGCCCGCCCAAACGAACACGACCGTGCGAGCGTCACATGTGTGTGATAATCGATTAATCGGTCGATTATTTTTTCGATTAATCGACGAATCGGATAAAATAAAGAAACATTTGTAATTTGCGCATCTTTATTCAAAAACTGAACATTACTTCAAATTCACAGTGCAGACTGAAGTGTAAAAACACCAGGTTATTGCTCCAACGTCCCGGAACTATTAAAAGTAATATTAAATGATAAAAAAATTAAAAAACATAACTGAGATAACACAAAAAAAACCATACAATGTTTGATATACATTTATATACTGTATATACAGTATACAAGGGATGTCCATGGTTAACACGGTTCAACCGATAAGATCTTTTAACCGGTAAATTACTAACGGTTAAATAAAATTAAATCATAATTTCTCTCAGATGACAGAGATCGTTAATTTTTTATTGATATTGATACCATTTTCGAGACACGCCTGATAAAGATGATCAATAGTTCAAGATAGGGACGTTTAAACAGGTCATAATTCCATCTTTACCTATCTATGTATGTCTTGTAATTGCCGCGGGAGAAACACGTTTTCGCCAAAATCTCCAACAAATTTTTTTTTGTGGTTGCAATTTGAACGCAGTCAATCATATTACTGAGCTGAATCTGAACACATCATATTTGACACTGTTTGCGACTTTTTTTAAGCTAACTAGCTCTATATCCTGCCGATTTTAAAATGGATTTAAAAACTGGATTACTATTTTAATTGAAGGGACTTTCTTACACCGTCCGTTTGTGTGATTACTACTGCTACTTTTGAATGACTTTTGATGCACGCAGTTGCCGAATCCGAGCTCGTCTGCGCACCGTCTGCAGCAGTAGCAGCTTTTCGGTCCGGACTAGATTGATACTGAGTTGACAGTTTTTAACTACACCGAACACCGAAGCGACAGTGAAGGTACAACACTTTTATATAGGCTAACATTCCAGTGTTAAGGTATGACCCAAAATACAAGCTGTGGTCCTCCTCACACTAAAGCTCGCTGTGGGCGTGCATGAACACACGAACCAACCATGGACAATTATAAAGAACCAACCCTGTAGGGCGGCTGGCTGTAAACAGTGCCCCCGCCTAAGAGTGACATATTAATCGCGCGACTCAAACGAATCGATGACCGAATCGTTGCTTTTAGCAATGCGATTTTTATCGATTTTATCGAATTCGTTGTTACAGCCCCTATTGTGAATACACACCACTGTACGCAAGTGTGTTGCTGTTGGTGTTATGGCGCATAACACGACACGGTTCTTTGACACTTCTCCTTGCAGGGCCTGGGCGATACGGACCAAAACTCATATATCATAAATATTTTTTTTTTGTTTGAATATGACGATATACGATGATGTTATATAACGATATTTTGAACAAAACGGGTAAAGTGTGTGTAGTTTTAACTCCACGCCCACAAAGTTTTCAAGTATCAACCATTTATTTTAGGTTTTTTTGTGTTTTTTTGTCTCAACGAAGCACAGCTGTGCTTTTAAAAACAGAAATGTAAGGATAATGTATAGAGCGCCGGTCATTATCGGGAAAATAAAGTCCCGACAGGGCGAAAAGCGGCACCGGACCTGAATGGGCTTATTTTCGATAATGACGGGCGACGTTCTACATTATCCGCGCTTATAACACGGTTACTTGTGCCTAAATGAAAAATAATAACTTTCTTGGTGTGTCTTTTTACAATTTTATTTGTAACGATGCATTCGTAGTGTTGATCAGCAAGAGAAATAGTTCCGCCAAAGACGTGGACGCACCACCAGCAACTGAAGACGCTGGGTTGACAAGGAGCCTCTTCTCTAAATTTGAATATGATTTTACCTGTGTGTACTCATGCCCGCAATAAATACACACACAAGCTTAAATCATTCAATATTAATCGGGCTTTTATTTTTATTCTCGCAACTATTGGAGCACGTATACTCTCTTGCGACTCCGCCTCTGACTACGAGAATGGTTAGTGTTACACCTTTCTGCTGTCGTTCCCAGACCGAGGCAGCACAGGGGAGACGTTTCCTCCAGGGCCGATGCTCTCTCGGGGGTAAACACCCTTTGACCGCAGTGGGTCTGCTTTATAGCTCGGAATGAAGCGGCCACCAATTCTTGCCGGGTACTTTATATCCTACAGCACAACTCGGACTCGGATCATTACTTCACTAACACTGACATGCACGTTACCCGCTCCCTCGTCCGCACTCACACGCTGACCACACACACACACACAGACACACACAATCACACTGCCAGTGATATGCCGCACCAGAATACTTTCTCGTGCAAACGAGATACTTTTCTCGTGCGCCACCAGATACTTTCTCGCTGCAGATACACTCACGAGAAATGTTAAAAACATTCTTTTTACCCCATGCCACCTTCACGGGTTCAGTACTTCTACGCACGTGTCGGCCATGTTTTTGTTCAAACGTTTGTTTTGATGTGCGTAACGTCGTGGGTGAGGAAGAACGAACTAGCATACATGTAAAGGGGCGGGATAATTGAGCAGCTGAACATGGTTTTGTAGGCTCAGAGAGCACGTCGGTCGGCTTTTATAAAATGATAGCGCTCGCAGGCACACATCAAAAATAATATATAATATCACCCGGTATGGCGATATTGTCCTCAACTTGCATATCGCTTTAAAAAAACGAACGGTATATCGCCCAGCCTAATCTCTTTATATCCTACACCAACGAGACTGTAGTTGGGGTTATCTCAGCCATGTGTGAGAAGGAATTGGGGGAAAGGATACTTTGGCTTTGACTCCCTGAAGTATGAAACTGGACATGCAGTCTGCCGCCGGTTCCCCGCGAGGGCAACCACCGTCGCGAAGCACGCACCCGTCCTGGCAGCGATCAGCCTGCAGCGGCGCGTTTCAGTCTACCTTCAGATTGATGTGAAAGTGGAAGAAACCAGGACGTCGGAGAACTGAGAACGAAGTCATATTGTGATTCATAATTATCATCTGGAGGCTTAACACAGCTTTTGGCCATGATATTATCTGTCATTATATGATATAAATTAGGGAAAATGGTGACATTTTCATAGTATATTTTCTAAACCGAGTTCCCAACCTG
>OLKM01008024.1:0-10016 GCA_900291075.1 Melanogrammus aeglefinus
AAGATGACAGGCCTGTTCAAACATGTAGGCCACTATCTGAATCCCCTGCCAAATCCAAGCCTGCCTCCACAGATCAGACCTGCTGCTTATACGAACAAGATGGGTGCCACTTCAAAGGAAGGAATCTTGTTCTAAAACAGTACATCCCCAAAAAGCCGTACAAATGGGGATACAAAATCTTTGTTTTGTGTGACACAAAAGGCCTGGTGCACTCGTTTGATATTTATGCAGGGAAATCTGATCCTCCACCAGGTTCACAAGACATTGGGGCAAGCGGGAACGTCGTGCTAAAAACTTGCCCAATTTATTCAAGGCTCTGTCAACCACCTGCTATACTTTGATAACTGGTTTTCCTCGCTCGATTTGTTTGTAGCTCTTGCAAACAGGGGATTCCAGCCCTTGGCACTGTGCGTCAAAATCGCCTGCGAGGCTGCTGTTTCAGCGAAGACAAAAAGCTCAAAAAGAAGGGAAGAGGGACATTTGAAGAGCAACAGGCTGTTGACCGTGTGGAGGTTAGGGCTGTCAAATGGTTTGACAACAGAGGAGTGATTCTTGCCAGCACTTTTGCAAGTGCCCAGCCTGTTTCCTTCACAGAGAGGTGGGACAGAAAGCAAAGGAGGAAAGTGTCTGTGGAATGTCCTAGCATCATCACCCTCTATAACAAGTTCATGGGTGGTGTTGATGCACTTGATGCCCTAATCGCCTACTACCGCATCCACATCAGGTCTAAGAAGTACTACCACCGATTCTTCTTTCACTTCGTGGACATGGTGGTTGTCAACGGCTGGTTGCTCTATCGGCGTGATTGTGACAATATGAATGTTCCACGGAAGAAGCAGAAGGACTTGCTGGCTTTCAAGCTTTCCATTGCACAGGCCCTCTGCATGCAAGGCAAAGATCTGTCGGCCAAAAAGAGGGGGCGGCCTTCATCTGACGTGGAGCGAGGGCTCAAGAAGAAGCAGCGCAGGGGACCAACTAAGGCTATTAAGCCTTAGTTGGTCCTGGTGGACTAAGATGTCCGTGCTGATGCTGTGGGTCACTGGCCGCAAATCGACAGTGTGCGGCAACGCTGCAAATTCCCTAAGTGCACGGGTCACACTAGCATCAAGTGTACAAAATGTGATGTTCACCTGTGCCTAAACAAAAACAAAAATTGCTTCTGTGCATTCCACGAGTGAGAAAAAGACATACACACACACTCACGCACTCATGAGTTATGTTACGCATGCATGAGTTATGTTATTATGTTACATTGTTTGTTTACATTGTTGTGCGTGTGTGGTGAGGTTAACCCTGGGGCTACCCAAGAGGTGTTTCACGGCCCCTGCTCCTTAAATAATTAGAGTGGAGTAGTATTGTTATGTTACATTGTTATATTACAAAGAACTGCTTCTGTGCATTCGCTCTCATTCTTTTAGGTTCAGCATCATACATTTGAAAACTTAATTTACAATTCAAATGAATCTACCATTCAAATTAATGCAATGTTTCCTATAGCATTAACAGTAAAGTTTGTATATTGTGTTGGTGACATGAAAGTGGTCATAATTCTTATTATTGAATACCTGCTGTTGTAGATTTATATAAATAAATAAGTAAAAAAAGGGTGAATAAATAAAACATTGTTTTTTCACAGTTATATTACTGTGTTATTGTTATCTTATTACTGGCCATTATGCCTGCAGTTGCAAATTTGCAACATACCAAATTGACCCCAAATTGACTATTATGCCTGTTGTCACATACCAAATTTTCTATTTATTCTTTGTGCAAAAGTGAAATTAATAATCTCAACATTATTTACCATCTACTTAAAGGCAAAAACACACATACATTTTTTTTTTTATATACAGCTATATAAATTCAGGCGTTAAGGGGTTAATAAGACCACACTCGACATCTTGGCATATCCAGATGACTTTTTGCTTGAGCGCTATAGATTTTCGCGCAAATCTTTATATATTTAAATAGCCTTCTCCAGCCCATAGCCAACACTACCAATCGAGGACCTGGCCTCAGTTCAGTCCAGACTATTTGCGTAGCCCTCCGTTTTTTGCAAATGGTAGTTTTATCTATAATGTTGGAGATGCAGAGCACATCTCAGTCTTTTCAGATCACCCATCCACGTCCGGACCAAGATTTTCATCGGCCTCCTATCATACGAAGAGCAATATTGGCTCAGTACTATGCCGAGAGGCACCGGTTGTTCAACCTCACTCGGGCAGGTAGATTCCTCCCCATCAGATATGAGGCCTATGACAGTGGTATCATCTGCAAACTTTAGCATTTTGACAGATGCAGAATTTGATGTACAATTGTTAGTGTAAAGAGAAAATAGTAGAGGTGGGCCAGTGTTCATAACCCTTGGTGATGACACATTATTACATTTGCATTTAGCAGACGCTTCTATCCAAAGCGACTTACAATAAGTACATTTGTCATAAGAAGTGCAACAAATATATAATACAGTATAATACATTTTGTCTTTCAAGAAAGTTGCTTCATATCTGGCTGTAGTGTGATTTAGGACTGTGCTGTTGTGATCAGTTAAGCGGTCGTTCTTGCTAGTTTCTGCCACTTAGGGTGGGAACAAAAGCCTTGATAGCTGGGCGGAGCTAAGTCTGCCTGAGCTACCTTGCCCACTTAAGGGCTAGCTATTAGCGTCAGCTGTAGCGTCAGGACCCGGGAAACGAAGACCCGGGAAACAAAGACCCGGGAAACAAAGACCCGGGAAACAAAGACCCGGGAAACAAAGACCCGGGAAACAAAGACCAAGGGAGTCTCTCTGCGGGAGTCCCTCGAGGAAGCCCGGGGAGGTCACCTGCCCAATTGTAGCTATGTGTCGTAAGTCCCTCATTGTCAGGATTTCCACCCATAGACGGCGTTACCGTAGCACTTCTGCTCGGGGCAGTAACCCGTCTAACCTGTACCATCCACCTACCCTTGCTAACACTGACTTTGAGGTATTGGGAGGACTCTGGAACTGCCAATCGGCGGTCAAGAAGGCAGACTCGATTTCAGCCTACGCGTCCCTCATGACCCTACACTTCCTGGCCCTGACAGAGACTTGGATCACTCCAGAGAACTCTGCTACTCCTGCTGCCCTCTCCACCGTCTACTCATTCTCGCACACCCCTAGACCATCCGGGCGAGGAGGAGGGACCGGACTCCTCATCTCGCCCATGTGGTCCTACCAGGTCCTTCCGCTAGAACACTTGGGCAGATCGTCGTTTGAACTCCACGCTGTCACTGTCACCATCCCTATCAAGCTCTCCATTGTGGTGATCTATCGTCCGCCAGGTCCCTTCCGTGACTTCTATGATGAGATGGACGCCCTCAGCTGCTTTCCTGAGGATGGCACACCACTCATTATCCTCGGCGACTTCAACATCCTGCCAGAGAAGTTGCACTCACCTGAACTAACCAACTTTTTGCCACCTTCGACTTAACACTAACCCCTTCTCCTCCCACACACAGGGCCAGGAACCAGCTTGACCTAATATTCACTAGGTCCTGCGGCACCTCTGCTCTCTCCGTTACCCCGCTCCCCGTGTCTGACCATCACTTTTGTTGATTTTTCTCTCCCCTTGAAAATCCTCTCCCCCCAGCCTCTCTAGTCCCCGCCATTGTCAACCATACTTGTCGCCGTAACCTTGAAATCCCTCTCTCCCTCTACCTTCGCCTCTACTGTTCTGTCTTCACTACCTTCTATTGAACGATTCTCTCAACTATCTACAGATGAATTTTCAGACATTCTGCTATCCTCCCTCTCCTCCTCCTTGGATTCCCTTTGTCCCTTCCACTCCAGACCAGCGCGATCCTCACCCCCCCCTCCTTGGCTGTGTGATCCTCTGCGGACTTGTAGAACAAAGTTGCGGGCTGCTGAGAGGAAATAAAAGAGATCCGACTGTCCTAATGATCTATCCCACTATCCTTTCCTTCTTTCTGATTTTACATCTAGTGTGTCAACAGCCAAATCTGCCTTCTACCGGACCAAAATCAACTCCTCCGCCTCAAACCCCAGGAAACTGTTTGCCCTGTTTTCGACCCTCCTCAACCCTCCCTCACCCCCACCTCCTTCCTGCCTCACTGCTGATGACTTTGTTACCTACTTTACCCAGAAAGTGAAGGACATCAGCTCCTCTTTCATCCCTCTCTCCATCCTCCCTCCACCAATCCCCTCCTCCTCCGTCTTTACCAAATTTAGCCCTCTCACCTCTGACGAGGTCAACGGAATAATAACATCTAACCTTGCCACCACCTGCCCCCTTGATGCTATCCCCTCCTCTCTCCTCCAGGATGTCTCAAGCGACATTCCGCCATTTCTCACCTCACTTATCAACTCCTCCCTCATTTCAGGCATTGTTCCAGCATCCTTCAAGACTGCTAGAATAAAGCCTCAAAAAACCAACTCTTAATACTGCCGACATCCAGAACTACAGACCGGTATCTCTTCTTTCCTTCCTCTCTAAAACACTGGAACGAGCCATTGCTAACCAACTGTCCTCCTATCTCTCATCTAACAACCTGCTCGACCCTCACCAGTCAGGCTTTAAGAAGGCACACTCTACTGAGACGGCTCTCCTCGCGGTGACTGAGTCCCTCCGCGGTGACTTAGTCCCTCCGTGCTGCCAGAGCCTCTACCCTCTCATCGGTTCTCATTCTCCTCGACCTGTCCGCAGCATTTGACACGGTGAACCGCCAGATCCTCCTTGCCACTCTTGCTGAACTTGGCATCGCTGAATCTGCTCTTTCCTGGTTCACATCCTACCTGATGAACCGCACCTATCAAAGTGACATGGAATGGCCTCCTTGTCCAAACCTTGCACCGCTTGAAACTGGGTCCCGCAAGGCTCTGTATTGGGGCCTCTTCTGTTCTCCCTCTATACCAGATCTCTGGGCTCTGTTTTGCGTCACATGGCTTTTCTTATCACTGCTATGCTGACGACACTCAGCTATTCCTCTCTTTCCCCTCATCGGATAAAGCCCTGATTGCAACACACATATCGGAATGTCTGGCGGACGTCAGCACCTGGACAACTGCCCATCACCTGAGGCTTAACCTCAACAAAACCGAGCTCCTCCTAATCCCAGGGAAAGATTGCCCACACATGGACTTACTGGTCACCGTTGAGAACATCACTGTATCTCCTTCTCCAACTGCCAGAAACCTCGGTGTGGTATTGGACAATCAGTTATGCTGCACCGCAAACATCACTGTGGTGGCCCGATCCTGCAGATTTGCACTTTACAACATCCGCAGAATCCGGCCCTTCCTCACAAGGGAAGCAGCTCAGCTTCTAGTCCAATCACTGGTCATCTCCCCGCCTCGACTACTGCGAACTCAACTCCTGGACTGGACTTCCTGCCTCTGAGATTAAACCTTTGCAGCGCATCCAGAATGCGGCAGGGCGCCTCGTGTTCCAACCTACCGAAGTTCTCCCATGTGACCCCCCTCTTCCGGGACCTCCACTGGCTCCCTGTAGTAGCTCGCATCAAATTCAAGACGATGGTACTGGCATACAAGGCAGTCGATGGAACTGCCCCTGCCTACCTCCAAGCATTGCTAAAGCCACACACCCCAGCTCGATCGCTCCGCTCAACTACCTCACGCTCTGGACGTCTGGTACCGCCATCGCTAAGAGCTAACAAAGGTCGTTCAGCAAAGTCACAACTCTTCTCGGTCTTGGGACCTCAGTGGTGGAACGAGCTCCCTGCCGTTCTCAGGACCGCAGAGTCGCTCACTATCTTTCCGAAAAAGACTCAAGACTCACCTGTTCAGAGTCCACCTCGACTCTGCATAGCACCATCCCCCCTCTGGCCACCATTGTACACTGTATTGTATTGTGTTGTATTGTATTATAGTACTTAACTGTGTAGCAACTGCAGTAGCTGCTATCATTGCTGTAACACAGGGAATTGGTTAGCCTAGTGATTGTTGTACTTGCACTTGGTTCTATGAACATCCTTACTGTACCGATAGCGATATATTGTTGCACTTCTTATGACAAATGTACTTATTGTAAGTCGCTTTGGATAAAAGCATCTGCTAAATGCCCTAAATGTAAATGTAAATGTAAATATATCGCTATCAGTACAGTATAGCTATATACACAGTACACACTACACAGTATAGCTGTGATAGCAAAAGTCGTGTGATGTAATTACAGAGCCCAGAGCTCTGGTATAGAGGGAGAACAGAATAGGCCCCAGTACAGAGCCTTGAGGGACACCAGTTTCAAGCGTGCAAGGTTTGGACAAGGAGCCCTTCCAAGTTACTTGATAGATGCGGTTCATCCGGTAGGATGTGAACAAGGAAAGAGCAGATTCAGCGATGCCAAGTTCAGCAAGAGTGGCAAGCAGGATCTGGTGGTGGTGTCAAATGCTGCGGACAGGTCGAGGAGAATGAGAACCGATGAGAGGGAGGAGGCTCTGGCAGTACGGAGGGACTCAGTCACCGCGAGGAGAGCCGTCGGCATTATTCTGGATTTTAACACACTGTTTTCTACAGTGTGTCTGCTGTCTGGCCAGGTTTTCAGCTTCAAATAGTGCTTGTCGTTGTTTATCTGTAGCCTGTAGCCTTTGCAGCTCAGTCTCTTCCTTTTCTTGTTCTTCCAATACTGCCAGTATTTCTTTGGATGCAGCAGCTTCAGCTGCAGCCTCATTTCTTCTGACTGCGATGGAGCTAGAGTAAGCAGAACCACATTTTGATCGATAAGACATTGGCTTTGACATTGAAACTGTTGAGTCTTGGATGGATCCGACATCAGGCCAAGGTTCTTCCTCGTCGTCTGTTGTAAGCCCTTTAAGTTGCCTACCTGCCTTTTGTGTAATGAATCCTGAAAGTTCTACACACTTATCAACTCTGCGCCGTAGGTCTTGTTCAGGAGTTTGTATTCTTTGTAACTTAATAAATGAACTTTACTTCAGAGCTGGTGTTCTGAATGATCTCAATGAGCTGATTCAACTCGTCATTTGAGGCTTCATCAGTCAATATTTCTTTGCTAATCTTGTGTGATACCTCCACTTCTCATAGGTGATACTGTATAAAGGTTTTATACTCTTCAGCTTTTCTTCTTGAAGTTCTTTTCCCTTTTCTTTGAGGGTTAGGCATCTTTACCTTCTACGTAACTCCTCTACTTGGTCTGCAGATTCATCGTCTGTAGCTTCACTAGTCTGCCTTGGGATCTTTAATGCAGGTTTCAATTGCTTGCCTCAGACATTTTGAGGTGACTTGAATGGCTTGGACATGTGTTCAACTTATGTGGCTATGTGTAAATATTAGCTTTAATGTGAGTAGCCAAAAAGAGAATAATTATGAATTCCTTGACAAATATGTGAAGGCCATATGAGAAGCCTATTTTTTAAATACAGACTTGAATATCACAACAAGAAAACCCTTTAAACACTCAAATGATCTTATCTCGAATTAACTTTGATTTTCAAAACAAAGTAAGCAAGTTTAAATTACTTTGGCAAATTATCCAAAATAAACCTTTGCAAATTGAATAAGCTAAGAAATACTTTTAACAATTTAACCCTTGAATGAGATAGAGATATATATTTTAAATAGGTGAAAGTACCCTTTAAACTTTGTCAGGTGTAACAACAATTAATACCAGCAAATATGCATCCATAAAACATGTAGTCTAAGCACAATATAATACAAAGTTAATAGATCGGAGTTCTTTGTTGCAACAATTTTACCATTAGTCACACCAATTAAACTTGAAGGAATTTGAGAAAGCACTTATTGCCTAGGTTTGAAAAGTTGCGCTTCTAACAGTCTAATCACCGCTGCATGCAGTCGCTATGCCGACAGTGCGTCATGGGCTTTCCTTATCTGATTGCTGGGTCCTTGATGAGTCGGGGCGCGCTGCTGGCTTGTCGCGCTGCTGTCTTGTCGTCGACCTCCTACCCGTGAGGAGCAGTCGAAGTTTTACTGTAGCTCTCGTCACAACACACAGACACAGGTTGGCCGCTTTCAAAACGGGCGTTCTTTAATGGCACTCTTTACTCCTTTACGCGGTGAAAACTATCACAAATAAACATAACAAAACGGCCCACCAGCAAATAATACAGTATTAACAAATGCACGAAATGAAACAGAAATATGACACTAATTGGCACGAGAAAACGACATGCATAACAGGAAATAAAGTGCATTAAATGGTAAAATAAAATACCTTGCTGGCCGCTTGTTGTGAAAAGAGGTCCTTTAAAGGTTAGTTTACTGTCCTTGTTTCTTGGCCGTCTGGTTTAACTTCAGAGGGAAACTTATTACAATAACGCTGCACTTACCTGAGACATTAACGGTCAGGCCTTTACATTAGTGTTGACTCATTCGCGAACAAACCGGTTTGAATGAACGAGTCTTTAGGGGGCCTGCCCGTAATTCCGACACCTCATTGTTACGATGTCTCAACGGTCCGAAATATTTCCCATTAGATCGACATGCCACTATGCCGACGGTTCAATGTTACGAAAACGGAACCCAGTGGTCCGAAGGGCCGTTTGTCCGACTTTCCAAAAGGAGGCGCATTAGGCCAACGGTTCAATATGCAGAATAGGCCTACATATAAATAGTTTTATACCTCGCTCGTGCTCTCTCTCACTCTCTTTTGTCACTTTGCTCTCCAATATTCATCGTGAAAGTGATATGTAGGCCTAGGTTGTATTTTGGTGCTTAGTGTGAGAGAGAGAGAGAGAGAGAGAGAGAGAGAGAGAGAGAGAGATACAACTCTTTAGAGAGAGAGGAAGAGAGAGAGAGAGAGAGAGAGAGAGAGAGAGAGAGATACCACAACTTTATAGTAGGCTATCCGCCCCCATAAGATGAACCGTCGCCTAGATATGCGCCTCTTTGTTTGACCTATCGGATAAACGGCCGCCTTCGGAACAAGGGTTTTTCTGTTTCCGTAACCATTGAACCGTGGCATGTGGGGGCATGTCCATCAATGGAAATATTCGGGGACCATTAAGACCGTCGACAAATGAGTGACCCGTCGATATTACGGCACTGCAACGTCTTTTAGGAAACGAACCGATTCTCGTTCACGCATTCAATTCACTGGAAACTCGACCTGAAGTGAAACGAAAACACTTCCGGTTACGCACTACCCACTGAGTACTCATACTGACTCACTAGCAACTCCGATGCAATGGTCGCTGTGATCCGATGATGCGACTTCACCCGCTACCACGGAAACCAGTTTATGAAAACGATACAATGAATACCGCGGAACCGACTCCCTCCCAGACCCACAACCACCTGACAGTTCGTCACTCACTCAGTTGAGTGCCTGAAGGGACTGCCTGACGACGTCACGACTCCAACGAGAGCCAGCCAATCGTTGCAAGCACGAAATCAACAGATATGCTCCCCCCGCCCCCCCTTGGGAAAACCAAATGGGCTTAAGTGAAGCGTAACGATAACAACGGATAAATCTCAAAGATGAAATTGGTAAAAATCATGTGTCCCTGTATTTCTGTGTCATGGCAGATTAATTAAAATATATGTATCCGATCCAACTGCTCTCCATAGAGTTCATTCTGCCGCACGTGACCCGGACCAGCCAACCATCGTGGATCTCTGAAAAATGGATTTCTTGAGGTGGGGGTGGCTAAATCTTCACAAGTTGGCGGTTGTTGGCGTTAACCCAACAAAATCGATATTGCGAGCCAAATAAACACCAACTGTACATACGAATTACTTTTAATCCATCATGCTAAATCAATTCTTGCTGATATGTTTAAACATCCGATAATGCAAATACCTCATCTCCGTTGTGGTGATTTGTCTCCAGTCAAACTCTTCACCCTTGAATGGTGGGGAAGGGGGCATTTTGATCCTTAGCATTGTTCCTTTAAGGACAGTCATCTATCGCATACATTAAATAATAGAGGCGTTGATCTCAACTCCAGACGCCATTAGAAAACAGATGCTTAAGATATTAAACCAAGACACAATTTTGTAGTTTGCTCACAGTTTACGCATTTTATAAAAACCCAATCACATA
>OLKM01008025.1:0-10014 GCA_900291075.1 Melanogrammus aeglefinus
GAGAGAGAGAGAGAGAGAGAGGGAGAGAGTGCTTAGAGAGAGAGAGAGAGAGAGAGAGAGAGGAGAGAGAAGGAGGAGAGAGGGATGAGAGGAGAGGGAGAGAGAGAGAAGAGAAGGAGGGAGAGACAGAGAGAGAAAGAGAGAGAGAGGGACGGAAAAAGAGAGGGAGAGAGAGACAGAAAGGGAGTTAAGAGAGGGGGTGCGAGAGAGAGAAGAGAGAGAGAGAGAGAGAGAGAGAGAGAGAGAGAGAGAGAGAGAGAGAGAGAGAGAGAGAGAGAGAGAGAGAGAGAGAGAGAGAGAGAGAGAGAGAGAGAGAGAGAGAACGAAAGACAGAGAGAGAGAGAGAGTGTGAGAGAGAGGGAGGGAAAGCAAGGAGGAAACGGAGGAGAAGGTGAGGGTGAGGGTAGTGTGGTGTGGCGGGGTGTCGAGCCCATCAACACGGATGAGCGTTAGCCGAGAGCCACATGTCACAAGCAGGGAGAGCCAGGATCACTCACATTAGGCCTTCACCCGACTGAAACACATCAATCGTGATGGGGGTGGGGGGGGGTCCTAATCCGAGGGGACGTTGTAAAATATCCGTTACCATGGTGGAGGACCTTCTTTTGTCTTTGTGCGTGTGTGTGTGCGCGTGTGTGTGCGTCCCACCCTTCATCCCTCAGTCTGGCTCTCTCGGGCAAACACCAGCCCATGATGTGTGCATGCCTCATTTTCACATCTATTCACCTCTGACCGTTGGCAGGAATGACACCGGCAGACTGTGTACGATGACAAGTCATTGGGTAGACGTTGTTCAAATATTACAAACAAATCAGTCAAACAGGCAAAAAATGCATGCGTGTGGACGCACAGACACGTCCTACTGCTTACATTTTGCCTAGCAAAACAAAAGAGAAAAAACACCGTCATCAGCATCCGGTGTAATAAAACGGTCCCGAGACAATGGTCCTGTGACATCACGCGGCGCTAACGCTGTGCCGGGTTGGCCGGTCGCCGCGTCCTCCCACCACAGCAGCCAATCAGGTGCGAGGCAGAGGTGATAATAGACGCGGGGTCGTGTGGTGGTGCTAGTTCCCTCATCTCACCGGGGGGGCCTGTGCCGTATCTGTACAGACAGATGGCTCTACCACCGCTCTGTACTTCTCTTAATTTAATATGAGCTCCCACCACCCCACCCACCCCCACCCACTGCCCTATCATATTCAGGAGAGGAAGTGAAGGAGGTGGTGAGGAGAGGGGAGGAGGAGGAGAGGGGTGGGGGGCGGGGTTGTGAGAGATAAATGGACGAGAGGAGGAGAGGGGTGATTAAACTGTCGATCTGTCCCTCCCTGTGAAGGAATGACCTCGCCTGTTCTTCTTCTCTCCTTCTTCATTCCCTCCCCTCCAACCCCCTCCTCCAGCAACTCTCCTTTCTCCCTATCCATCTTTCTTTATCTCACTCTCCTCCACGGCTCTTCCCTCTCTGCTGCCTCACTGTGTTCCTCCCCCCCCCACCCCACACATCATTTTTCCTTTTTTTGTCTCCCTCCCCCTCTCTCTCTCTCTCTTCCCCTCCCTTCTCCCCTTCCCTCCCCCTCCATTATTTCCTTGACCACCCCTCCTCCATTTCAAACCTTTCGCCCTTCCCTTATCTCCCTCCCTCACTCCCTCTGTCTGTCTCTCGCTCACCGCCGCCCCCCCTCCCTCCTCCCCCTCCTGCCCAGCCTCGACAACCCTCGGACTCTCCTCCTCACCCCTCTCCCCCCCCCCCCCACTCCCCCCCACACTCCCCCAGCAACCCATCCCCTGACAGGTAGAATAATAACGCTCGTACATCACTGCCCTGCAAAGTCCAATAACCTAAATCTTCACTTGCGTGCCCCTCCCCACCCTCCCTCCTACAGCCACCTCTCACACCCCGACGCCCCCCAGCGACTCAATTACTTTATTGACATGTAATCTTCATAAGGAGAGAAATATTGAGCATGTAAGGTCAGCCGGTTATGAAGACATATTATCATATTATCTGCATGGGGGTTGTAGAGAGCCAGAACTTGACAGGGCTAATTATAATGGTCCACGTTTCAGGGCTCACACAGCGGACTGTTATATGCTTGGCCTGGCTTCCTTGAGCCTCGGTTGAGGTACGGGCAGGGGTGTGGGAATGGGGTACGGGGTGTAGGGGGGAGTTTCCAAATCTAATAGGGGCTGGATGTCTTCTCGGGGCAGGGGGAATTAATGAGCCAAATGTTATCGGGTACAAATCACGGCGTGTAAGCCCCCCTCGGCTCGGCCATCGCGCCTCCCATCGTTGGAGCTACGGTACGGAGCCCCAGTCAACAACAACACAGCCCGCGGTAAGAGCCCACAAACCTGAACTGGGAGGTCATTCTTTTGGGAGAGAAAGCTGGACAATAAGAACACAGGAAAACAACCAACTGTATTCTGTGTTCCTGCCCCCAGGTGCTGTTTAAACTACAGCAGATATCAGATGTTTGTGCTTTGGCCCGGGCAGTTACTCAGCCATAATGGGTTAGGGTTAGAGGGTTGGGTTAGTGGGGTGGGGGGGAGAGAGAGGAGAGAGAGAGAGAGAGAGAGAAGAGAGAGAGAGAGAGGAGAGAGAGAGAGGGAGAGAGAGAGAGAGAGAGAGAGAGAGAGAGAGAGAGAGAGAGAGAGAGAAAGAGAGAGAGAGAGCGCCCATGGCTGTGTTATCTCTTTCTCTCTCCCCTCCCAAGAGTGATAGAATATAGACCACGATACAGACCCCATGAGCTCCTGCTATCTCATTCTCTCTCCCCTCCCAAGGTTATCTGAATATCACCCTCGACTCACAAGCACCACCATTAGGACCTACTGCCTGCTACATAAAGCAAACAATAATAATATACACAACGGTACATCATAATGTTCCATCTGCATTACCTGATAGGACCTTGACTTCATTTTATTTCTTCCAAAATAGTTTTCACACATTCTTGAAAAAGATACAAAAGTCTATAGCTCGTTATTTGCTAACCCGCGATAACATTTGAGTTTTTTTCCGTCTTAAGAGGGCACCCAAAAAGCTAGCCCGGCGTTTGGCTAGCCCAAAGACATTGCCTTCTCAGGGTCACAGAATGCACACCAAGACCCCACCACCAGACATTGAATGTTGCCAACCGTTGCCATGTTCCTCTCTCCCTCCCTCTCTCTCTCTCTCTCTCTCTCTCTCTCTCTCTCTCTCTCTCTCTCTCTCTCTCTCTCTCTCTCTCTCTCTCTCTCTCTCTCTCTCTCTCTCTCTCTCCTCTCTCTCTCTCTCTCTCTCTCTCTCTCTCTCTCTCTCTCTCTCTTTCTCTCTCTCTCTCTCTAGTTTTTTTTTATTATATGCAGCTGCCGGAGTCTTAACTTTTAATTGTGCCCCCCGGAAAGGTGTACACAGCAGTGCAGAAGGAGCGTCTTGGGCCAAACGTTGCCATAGGGCTGCAGTCGAAACAGAGACACATACGGGAACTTTTGTTTGTTTGTTCATGCATGGATACATTCTCAAGCATGTATGGATTATTTTTGTTAACCTTCCACGTCATTTCTTAGGTTTAATAAATATATCGGTCATTGAAACAATGTAATCCATAACATTGTATATATATATTTTCTAATTGTTTATTTCAGGATTTTTTATAATTTATAAATTCATTATATTGGCAGTCACACAATATATACAATACAATATTGAGGTCTATAAATGTGTATATTTCCATATTCCATGTTTTTTTTGTTTTTGTTCTACATAAGGTTTTGTATTTTTATCATTCATCAATGATAAAAAATATTAGAAATGATACAAAAATGAATCTAAATGCGAATCAACCCATTTATATGTTTCCACATTGCGCGAGTCCATATTTAATGAGCTGAATTCATGAATCACTTAATTGACAAACTCCTCCCTTTTCCCAGAGAAGAGCCCATAGCTGAGCGGAGACACTGGGAGGTCAGAGGGAGAGGCCCTGAACCAGAGTCCACCCAGAGGGGCCAGACCGCAGTAAGCAGCCCACCCAAATCACTGCAATCTGGAATAAATTCATATCTCCCACCCTAAATGACTCTGTCTATCCAATCATCTGCCAGCGTTGTGGCCCGTCACAAAAGATCAAGCGATCAAATAATGACAGTGAAATAACTTGTCGGCTCGCATTATGCTGACAGAGGGACCCGCTCCTGTGGCTTACAGACGTCCTCTGCAGATCTGTCTGACAGATAGAAGAAAAAAATAAAGGTTGGGTTTGAACTCCCCGGGATTTCTGTGACCTGGCTCTTATATGAGTGTTTGATCTTTTTTTTTTTAAATTTTTTTTTTTACAAAGTGGAATATTTAAAGCGGTGTAACAGACTGTAAAAGACACACCGGCCTTTAAGATTTGTCTTTATAATCGAAGTGACAGTCAAACGTTTCCACCCATTGGCCGGAAAGCACTGCGCTGCAACCTGCGATAGTGCTCTGATTGCTACCCAGATATAAAGAGAAATAAAGGTGGCTATTGGGTTCTATACGTTGGGCGTTTGAACCACATTGTCTGCAGTCCTTTCGTCAAGATCTGCTGGCCCCTACCTAGTCACGAATGGCATGTATCTAAATGAATCACTGTCATCTCCTATGGAGAGAAGCATCTGCTAAATGACTAATTAATACTAAATAAAACTGCAGCACCCCATAAGGAAGCCAAAACGTAATAGACGGATTTCCTGTAGAAGGTAAAACGACTCTCTCTTCCTCTCCCTTCACCAGCAACAAATTCACACGCGGCTTTTCCAACACGGCTGCGTGCCGCCGCGATGAATAAGCTGAATAGCGGTTAATGTGAGCTATGCCGATGCCCTGACAATAGTTTGCGCTCAGACATCACAGCTTAGTGTCTCTCAATTGTATATTGATGCGGGGGGCGGCTGGCGATAAATCACTGGCTTCGCCGTTGAGCGGGAAAACAGTTTAGACAACGGCCCAATGGAGCTTAGCGTAATTGACAGATGAGTTTGGCTCCGTCTGCAACAGCAGCACTGAGGATATCTGGTATGTGTGTGTGTGTGTGCGTGTGTGCACGTGTGTGTGTAGTGTATAAATGAATGTGTTGTTGTTGTGTGTTGTGAGTTCAATGACTGTGTGAGTGAGTGTTTATGTGAGTGTATAAATGAATGTGTTGTTGTTGTTGTTTGAAGTTCAAAACACAGGTGTGAGTGATTGTTTATGTGAGTCTGCATGAGTGCGTGTCCCGTGTTTGTATACATGTATTTAAGTGTGTGTACATCAGGTTGCGCGTGTGTGCGCATATCTGTATAAGTATGTGTGTGAGTGTGTGTATGTGTGCTTTCCCTGGCGTACTCACCAGGAACACTGTGTACGTTCAACGGCGATCAGAAGTGGATGATTGTGCTGCGCGCTGGCCGCTGGCCGTTACTGCAGTGCATATTGCGTGTTTTAAATGATCTATACTTGTCTCCTTCCCTTTTTTTTTTTTAACTGCACCAGTGATTATATGAGCGAGCCGGGCCTGCGTTTACACCCCTGGCCTGACAGTGGGGTTGGGTGATGTAGCGGGGTTGTTAAGCCATGCAGAATGTGTTGTCACCCTGCATGATGGACTGTCCACCAAGGGGACTGGAATCTAATTTGTTGGAGCCATTAAAAGGAGCCGGCTGGAAGGCATGTTTTCATCTTGAATTATTACTGACGGAGATCAGTTGCCCCCCAAGATCCAATCAAATCCAAATTTAATTCATGCCAAAAAAATAATAAGACGGGCATCAAGGACACAGGCACAGAGCTGTACGCACACATACCAACATGCTTAACATTGCCCACATTCTTTTGTCATGCTTCCACGAACGCCAGGAAATATGAAGAATGTGTCCTTTTGAATATTCCTCTGTAAACACCACAGGTTTTCATACAATAATTATAAAGCTATTAGGGAGGTATTCTGGTGGCATCTTCTCGCCTCTCCACGATGACAAGTTGTCTAGCATCTGCCACAGTATTAGTGGCTCTTCATCAACATGAAGGCTAGTCACCCGCCCAACAGCCCACACACACAGGCACACACCCCCCACCATGCACACACACACACACGCACATGCACGCACCCCCCGCCATGCACACACACACACCCACACACACACGCACGCACGCACACACACACGCACGCACGCACGCACGCACGCACGCACGCACGCACGCACGCACGCACGCACGCACGCACACACACACACACACACACACACACACACACACACACACACACACACACACACACACACACACACACACACACACACACACACAACCCGTTTGTTTCAAGGGTTACGAACACAAAAGAAAACGCTTGGACCCTCGATCCATCCTGCTGTAAAAATACCCCGGAACCATCTGGCCAACGCGGCCCCCCGTCATAAATTACCATGATGGACTTCCAACCTACGCAGACCAGGAGGGCCTCCACCTCCTCCGCCTCCTCCACCGCCTCCTCCTGCTTCTCCTAACTTCTGGCACGCGGGATGAGGAGAACGGAGGAGTTAGACAGGGGTGATGGAGGGGAGAGGAGGTGGGGGGCGCGGGGGGGGGATGACGACTCAAGACTCAAGACCAGGGCTCAGATATCCTGAACGACCGGGGCAACAAATCATAGCGGAACATGAATAATCGTTTGACTGCATTAGCAACCCCTTCCACCCCCACCTTCCCCCCCTTTTCCATGGCGGACTCCTGCAGTATGGTCGATCCATTTGGTTTGATTTATGCAGTGCTGCGTTTTCCTGAGAGTGGCCGTCGCGCCCGGGAAGCGGACCAAGAAAAGGCCCATGTTATTGCAGCTACAAGCTCGGGCTCGGGGGTTTTGCAGGGAGAACTTGTGTCCTTGTCTATCCGTTTGACATATGGCTCGCTGCTCGCCACTGTTTGGGCAGTTTGAGAGTACTTCCTGGAATGGGTTAGTCTGATTGGCTCTGTATAAACCAGGAAATGATACAGGATTGGCTGCGATGGGAGTGAGAGGGAGTATTATTTCGGAGCGTGGTGGGGTGGTGGGGGGTGAATATGTTCCCAATGGGGGAAGAACGGTTCAAAGATTTGTTTTAGGTAATTTCAGCGGGTTCAGATGAATAATAGTAAGGCTAAGGTGCTTAACAAGCTTTAATATGATCCGTTTTCATCATTATTAATATTATAATAAAGAAACAATGTGAGTTTAGTTGATGGACTGAAACAAATTACATGCCAAAAAATAAATCGTTAAAAAGTGATTCATCCTTTCAGATTTTGTAAAAAACAACCACACTCTCATTTCCTTTGTTGCAGTGACTTAAAATAACTCCGCTCTCAAACGTCACATTTGATCCGCGCACTAAGTGGCATCATTATTCCACAGTTTAGATTCCCTTTTAGTCAAAAACACATCTGTCTCATTTACAACCCTGACTCTTTTAATAAGCATCCCTTAATAACGACGAGAGACGGAAAAGAGAGGGAGCGGAAGAGGGTGAGGGAGAGAGCGAGAGACGGAGAGAGAGAGAGAAATGTTTACTTTTAAAAGCAAAAGCAGAAAAAACCTTGGCTTACAAACAAACACCTCAGAATAAAACAAAGACGGGGCCCGACACAGGAACCTGACAGCGATATCTCTCCGCTTGGAAGTCACGGCTGTTCGCTTCCGACATCGTTTTAAGAACTCAGGGCTCTCTGGAGAGGGAGAGAGACTCACTCGGTCGACATCAAACGGAAAAAGGTGAAAAAAAAAATAAAAAAGAGAAAAAAATAAAAACAATAGTGTCACTGACATTCTCCCCCACAAAACCTGGCACAAACAGAATTATTCAGACAGAGAAAGAGTGAGGGAGGGAAGAGAGAGAGAGAGAGAGAGAGAGAGAGAGAGAGAGAGAGAGAGAGAGAGAGAGAGAGAGAGAGAGAGAGAGAGAGAGAGAGAGAGAGAGAGAGAGAGAGAGAGAGAGAGAGAGAGAGAAAGAGAGCGAATGAGGGACTGAGAGAGAGAGAGACAGACAGATCGACAGAGAGAGAGAGAGAGATCGTTTAGAAGAGAGAAGAGAGCGAGCGAGCATCAGAGAGAGGGAGAGAGATGCCATCAGTTAACGTAGGCATAAAGACTGGTGGTGGAAGGCGCGGTTTCAAAGCGGTTCAGGAGTGCCGGGGCGGGGAGCGCCACAGTTGAAAGTGTCAGGGAAGTTATGGAGGTTCTCTGGGCGTTTAATCTAGTCGGTGTTGGGGGAGGAAATGGAATAGGAGAGGCAGGTTTTGAAGGAGCTCGTCTTCACCGTACGGAGGCTGAGGTGGAAGGGGAGTTTGCATTCCATTTTTTTGGATTACTGGTTCCAATTTGGCTTTCTGTCCTTTCTTTTCAAAGTCATAATCATAGTCTCTCTCTCTCTCTCTCTCTCTCTCTCTCTCTCTCTCTCTCTCTCTCTCTCTCTCTCTCTCTCTCTCTCTCTCTCTCTCTCTCTCTCTCTCTCCCTCTCTCTTTCTCTCTCTCTCCCCCTCTCTCTCTCCCTCCCTCTCTCTCTCTCTCTCTCTCTCTCTCTCTCTCTCTCCCCTTATCCTGTGAGCATTGTTAAATGTAATAAATAGTCCTAGGTGTTGCCATTGTCTTCGTCCCAGTACGTCATCTCTATAGGCTTTCATGTACCCCCGTGTTTGAAAGCTGACCACACTTGATCCGTAAAAGACCACCCTCTGAGGAGAAGCTTCACAGAGAGGGCTCGTTACTGATAGATGTGTTATGTGACCCCCTCATTCAGTTGAATTAAATCAACTACGCACGAGTTCAAGGTTTCTATCCACATCATCCTATCGGTTAGGGGAGGGGGGCTGTATATAGGGTGCTTTTGTGGCCCCCTGAGCGAGCTACAGTAGATGGGAGCTGGGGCTCAGTTCATTATACAGATATGGAATGTGAACTAAATAGTCAAATAAATGGTGGGCGTTTTTTCAACTGGCCGGGGAGAAGTCAAACGTACAAACGCAGGCACAAGCACACACACAAAAACACACACACACACACACACACACACACACACACACACACACACACACACACACACACACACACACACACACACACACACACACACACACACACACACACACAGATTTAGAATTAAGTGTTTCTTAACGTTGCCAGGGTTATTGCCAGTGATAGTATTAATACTTTCCATTTATTATAGGCCTTATTCAATACTGAACTAAAAAACCTTCCAACTTCCTTTTCCTCTCGGTGTAAAGTTCTAGCAACAACCAAAAACAAGGCCACAAGACGCAATAATGGAGCATTAAGTCATCAGTCAGACGCCTCCCTCACGGCCATGTGTCCTCGCCATGACAACCGCTAAGAATCAGCACCAGCAACTCTCCTCATCCATTAGGTTAGCTACCCATCCAGATGTCTTCTGCAGTAAGAGGGGTAGGAGAAGGGAAGGGTGGAGCAGAGAGAGAGAGAGAGAGAGATAGACGGAGGAGAGAGACGAAGAGAGAGGAGAGAGAAGAGAGAGAAGAGAGAGAGAGAGGAGAGAGAGCGCGAAAGAGGAGGGGAGAGAGAGGACCGACGAAGCGCCGCCGAGAGAGAGAGAGAGAGAGAGGGAGAGAGAGAGAGAGGGAGCGAGAGAGGGAGAGGGAGAGAGGGAGAGAGGGAGAGAGAGAGAGAGAGAGAGAGAGAGGGAGAGGGAGAGGGAGAGGGAGAGAGGGAACGGAGGGTGGAGGCACTAGCACCAGCAGCAGCAGCAGGTGTAGAACGCCCAGAGTACCAGCTGAGCCCTAAAAGGCAGTGCTTAGCACCCTCCTCTCTGTCATCTGGCCTCTCCCCTGCCCCCCCCCCCGCGACCTGACAGCCCCATTCCTCATCATTTACCCCTGATTCTGGCAACCGCAAAATAAAACGCCCAAAACCCCCGGCCCACACCGCAACCCCCCCCACCATCACCCCCCCCAACCACCCCCCCCCCTTCCCTCACCCGCAACCCCCCCCCCCCCCCCCCTCTTAATGGGGCTGCTCTGACACG
>OLKM01008026.1:0-10004 GCA_900291075.1 Melanogrammus aeglefinus
TCCTCCTCCACCTCCACCTCCCCCTCTTCCTCCTCCACCACCACCACCTCCACCTCCACCTCCTCCTCTTCCTCCTCCACCGCTGCCACCATCACCCCCACCCATCCCCACTCAGTAATCATCGTCTGATCACCACCACCTCACCCTCACCCACCCTCACCCCACCCTACCTTCCTCTGAGGGGGGAAACAGCACCACCCCCCCGAGCACTTTCATCACCCCCTCTACATGTACCCCCACCCCCACAGCCGCCACCGTCTCTCAACTAGTTGGCAATGGCATTGTTTTTAATCATCAGAAGCCCCTCCGAAAATTATTATTATCGCTTCTGATGCGGCAATTAAAACTTCAGGTCAGGAGCACAACGAGCACTGATCAGCAGCTGAGCTGAGAAGTTTTAATTAGACGATCAGAACCATTAATGCACAAAAAAAAAAGGTGTGCACTGGGAAATTAACGGGAACGTCTTAATCAGGGTTAGCGACTCCGAAGAGGAGTCAAGTGAACAGAGAGCAAAAAACAAATCATTTCCGCACCACTGGGACAAAACTCAATTAAATATGCATGCGGAAAAATGGAAATTTCTCTGGGAGCGACGGCAGCCACAGACTGCCGGGAAACGGTGGCAAAAATGTGGCGGCTGGGGTCGGCGACCTGCTATTGTTATTCTGGTGTAATGAAAAAAAGAATGACGCTGGAGAGACAGGGGGGAGACCGGGGGGGAGGAGGGGGAGAGGGGCGGAGACGGGGGAGACAGAGGAGGGACGGGCGGGGGGGAGCAGAGGACAGACAGAGGAGGGGGGAGAGGGGGCGAGACCGGAGAGACAGAGGAGGGAATGGGGGAGATGGGGGGGAGAAAGGGGAGGGGGAGAGACGGGAGAGACAGCGGAGGGGAGACTGGGAGGGGACAGAGGGGAGGTTGGGGGTGGGGGGGAAGGAAGGCAGTTGCGTGGTCTGGGGTTTTAGGGGGGGGTGTGTGTGCAATCGGGCGGGAGAGACGAGAGAGACTAGGAGGAAGGAGAGGGGGAGGACGAGAGGAGGAAGGAGGGAGGAGAGGATGAGAGGAGGGAGGAGAGGGGAGAGAATAAAAGGAGGAAGGAGGGAGGAGAGGGGAGAGGATGAGAGGAGGAAGGAGGAAGGAGAGGAAGAGAGAGAGGAGGGAGGGAGAGAGGGGAGGGAAAGAGAGAAGAGAGGAGGGAGGGAGGGAGAGAGAAGAGAGGAGGAGGAGGGAGGGAGAGGAGGGAGAGAGGAAGAGGAGGGAGGGAGAGAGAGAGGAGGAGAGGGATGGAAGGAGAAGAGGGAGAGAGGAGGGAGGGAGGGAGGAGAGAGAGGGAGGGAGGATGAGAGGGAGGGAGGGAGGAGAGGAGGAGGAGGGAGAGGGAGAGAGGAGGGAGGGAGGGAGGGAGGGAGGGAGGGAGGGAGGGAGAGAAGAGGGAGGGAGGGAGAGAGACATGAAGGGACAGCACTAGAGCGTGACACAGACAGAACTCAAAATAAAAACAAGTGATGTGTGTGTAAGTGTGTGTGTGTTCAAACCAAGTTCTCAAAATACAGAAACACATAAGCACACATGCATGTCCCTGCAGCGTAGACACGTACACACGCACACACACACACACACACACACACACACACACACACACACACACACACACACACACACACACACACACACACACACACACACACACACACACACACGCAGCTGACCCTGACACACTCATAAACCAGCAGACCCCCACGGGGGCCCCCACTGGGCCGACGGGGGTCCACTGCCAGGGGTTTATAAAGTTAAACCAGGACCACAACAACTCCTGGTTCCATATTGGAAACTAATCCAGCGCTGCAGACATCTCCCCGGCCTCGTTGGTATTAATTATGTGGAGGCTGCTCAGGGTGGGGGTCCCTGTGTCAGTCAGGGGGCTCTTGCCCCAGCGGGGGCCCCGACGCGGCTTCACTCCATCACAGGCCAACGCCGGGGACTGCAGAGAGACCCCCCCTTCCCTTCAGCCTTCGCCTCGCGTACCCCACCGTGCCTGGGGGGGGGGGGGGGCTCCAGGTCCCCGTATCAGGGCCCCCCCGACGCTCAGCGGGGGCTTCTCGTCTATACGCCAAAGATATATAGATAATGAATCAGAGCTGTACGTTAGCCTGCCAATCACAGCTGTTATTGAGTCCCGCCACATTCGTTTCGTTTTTTTCTTATTTTTTTTATTTTCCATCCCCGTGGCTTCCTTGATTACAGTCAGAGCGTGTTCACACAAATAATGCACTTCCAGCAGCGTTATTAGGATCCCCAAACGCCACCTGATTGGGCACCATGTCCCCGGGCTCGGAGCGCGAAGGAGACGCCGCCGCCGCCGCCGCCGCCACGCCGCAGCGCGCCGGCGGCTGGGTGTCGTTTGCGTCTGGGCCCCGGGGTTGTGTTCGCCCGCGGCCCCGGCCAATAGTCATCCGTTCAGCTGTGAGAAGAACCAGACCAGAGCAGCAGCCGTGAGGCCGCCGGTGGATGGAAAAGCACCTTTCCTGGGTCACAAACACGCAGTGGAATCCCTTTCCTCCCGGGTTTGGCCTTATACAGGCAGCGTCGCTGCGGCCTGGGGAGCCCTGCTCTCTTTCCCAGTAGAATAGTGTCACGCTAACGTAAGCAGTTGGAAAAATTAGTTTCAGTTGTTGTACGCGCGATTCGCCCGCTCCTGTTTTTTTCCATTCTCTCTCTCTTCTCTCTCTCTCCCTCTCTCTCTCTCTCTCTCTCTCTCTCTCTCTCTCTCTCTCTCTCTCTCTCTCTCCTCCCTCTCTCTCTCTCTCTCCCTCTCTCTCTCTCTCTCTCTCTGTCTCTCTCTCCCTCTCCCTCTCTCTCTCTCTCTCTCTCTCTCTCTCTCTCTCTCTCTCTCTCTCTCTCTCTCTCCGTCTCTCTCTCCCTCTCTCTCTCTCTCTCTCCCTCTCTCTCTCTCTCTCTCTCTCTCTCTCTCTCTCTCTCTCTCTCTCTCTCTCTCTCGGCTCACCGGGGCGTCTGTTGCCTCGACAATTAGCCCGCCGCGCTAACAGCGCACACGCGGAACATGTCCGCCACCGCACGCGTGTGACAGCGGGTTGTTTTTTTCCCCTCGGCTGATATTCATTAATAAGGCAGAACTAACTGCCTGCTGGACTCCCAGGGTGGGGGTGGGGGTGGGGGGGGGGGGTGTTGGTGAGGGGGTCGTGGTGGCGGTGAGTTTGTCCCAGAGGGGAAAGTTGTGTTCTTTCATGTCTGTCCCCGAGGACAGGATCTCTTTGTACGCCATCATGAGCACAAACGACCTGAGGTAAACAGCCCCGCTGTTTCCATAGCGATCCCTAATGCAGGGGGGGGGGGGGGGGGGGGGGGGGGGCAGCTGTGGAAAGATTATTTTTTTTGTACTTCATATAATATAAACGAAACAAATTAGCCTGCGTATTTATTTAAACACCTTTGACACCGGCGCTGTGTTAGTCTTAAGGACGGGCTGCCCCGGGGTTCTACACTTCAGACACGGCCGGCCGGGTTCTGAAAGGAACATAAGACGCCCAGAATCCATCGGGGGGGTCCGCAGAGTCCGTTGGAGCGCTGCCGGGGGGCTCAGCGGACAGACACACGTCCGTATTGTTAACCCGGAGAAAAGGGAGAAACAGCAGTGGTACATAAATAGTGTCTAATGGGAAGAGCGGGGCTGTGTCCGGGTCACTTCCTGCGGCGGGCTGCAGATTGCATTGCAAAGGAAATCGGTAGTTAAACCATGAAATACCGAACACAGTAAACAGAAAAATGACCTTCATGGCAACACCCAAATGACCTCAATCTTCTTTGGGAGGCTATTTCTATAGAGAGGGGTGGAGGGGGGGGGGGAGGAAAAAAAAGTGCAAGAATTTATGTCTTCCACTTCCTAATAGTTTTTCCAGATGATTTTTAGACCCCCCCCTCCCCCACAATGCAGTCCTCTCAGGGCTGACCCCCTCACCCCGCGCCTGCGATTGTCCGACGCCCAGACGGAACCATATCGCGCCGCAGATATACAGCCCTCTTCACCGCGCCATCGTTCCTCAGCTCATTGTTCCAAGAGGAAGCCCACAGTGTAAATACAGTAACTGAGAAAGCATGTGTGCGGTCCACGCGGGGTGTGTGTGTGTGTGTGTGTGTGTGTGTGTGTGTGTGTGTGTGTGTGTGTGTGTGTGTGTGTGTGTGTGTGTGTGTGTGTGTGTGTGTGTGTGTGTGTGTGTGTGTGTGTGTTGTGTGTTTGTGGTGTGTGTGTGTCTGGTGTGTGTGTGTGTGTGTGTCTGTCTGTGTGTGTGTGTGGTGGGTGGTGTGTGTGTGATGGGCTGCTGTGTGTGTGAGTGTGTGTGTGTGTGTGTGTGTGTGTGTGTGTGTGTGTGTGTGTGTGTGTGTGTGTGTGGTGTGTGTATGCGCTGTCGTCAGGTTGGCGGCGTGGTACCTGGGCTCCTGTAACGATGCCGGCGGCTTTACTAAAGAAAATGAAAAGAGGGTTTAATGTTGCGGCGGCGGTGGCCGTGATTTACATAATGCTCCGGCGGAGCCGCGCGGCTGATTGTGGCTTTATGGCGGAGGAGGGAAATGAAGAGGCTTAGAATGACCCTTTTAGGAAGTGAATTAAGTCTTTAAGAGAGCGAAGAGTGTGGAGAAGTTGGTTACCTCTGTGTTTTTAAGAGGCTTCTTTCTTTGTGTCGTTCTGTCTGGGGGGGGACGGACGCACACACACACACACACACACACACACACACACACACACACACACACACACACACACACACACACACACACACACACACACACACACACACACACACACACACACACACACAGGCGAGAGTGTGTTTGTCATGTTTAAGACGAGTGCAGAAAAAAAGGAAACGATGATTTAAAGAGCTCAGCGTCCCTTAAAGGATAACGTTGGCACACTTCTTAATTCTCCTTATCGCAGACCAACGCTGGTGATGACACCATCAGCCCTCCTGCTGCTCAGGAACACCGTCTGTGTCAGCGGCAGAGAGACGGACACTAGTGGTCCCAGAAACGCCCCCCCCCTCATCCGCAGGGCCGGGCTCCGAGCCTCGCGGTCGCAACACTGACTCGTGTTTCTGAGAAGGACAAGATGTGTGGTCTTTGCTTTGGGTCATCTCATGAAGGGGGGGGTCCACAACAAGAACACAAGCACTGATCAACAGGGTGACAGTCACTCCGGGGGGGACGGACGACGACACACACTTTATCTTTATGGGTGATTATAGGAAGGAAAACTGACGAAAAAAAACAAACAGGGAGAAAGCTCCCTGAGGTCCGACCACGGCAGTTAAAAGGAATAAAAAGTTATTGACATCATAAACACTATATTATTACACGCAAACCGCTCCTTTTTTTTTTCCAGAAAGTAATTTACAACATGATAAAGATCTGGACTCTGGAGAAAAAGAACAAAAGGAAAGTGGAGGTGAACTTTGGTGGCTCTGCACATCGAGGGGGCCGATAGCGCTCCGCCATTTCTGCCCTAAAAAGGCAGCGTTCCCCGGAATGCCAGAGACAGCTGTCCCGAGCCCCTCAGACGACAGGCTTTAAAGATAGCCCCGCTTGGGTTGAAATAATGCCACCCATTCCTGCCCCAAAGCAAACCCTGTCATTACCATTGTTGAGAGCCCCCACACGCGCACACACACGCACGCACGCACACGTGCACGCACACACACACGTGCACGCGTGTGCTGGTGTTATAACGTAAGGACCGGGTGTGTGTGTTGTATTCGGTCGTTTGAAGCCCCCCTCTGATGTGGCGGGGAAGCGCGCAGGAGGCAAGCCGGCACCTTTTTAACATCATCCACGTTGTTGGGAATGTCAACAACAACGTTCCGAGGTTGGGAACGTTTGGCAAAGTTAAAACACCGTAAATGGAAGAAAAAAAAGGGGGCTCGGAAAATGTAAATGTTATGAAGTGAGGGAAGGCCGGGCAGGAACGCTGCCGAAGGAAATCATACGTCGTGTGGTCGAATCCCGTCAAATATCCGACGGGAACCTTTACCTCCCGAAAAAGCTCCTAAGTGGCGACCATTTCCACTTCCACTCTGACACCGTTGACGGGTTCCAGATCCCCCCCGACCCCCTCTCCCCACCAACACACACACACACACACACACACACACACACACACACACACACACACACACACACACACACACACACACACACCACACACACACACCAACACACACCAACACACACACACACCACAACACACACACACACACACACACACACACACACACACACACACACACACACACCACGGAAGGAGACCACAGCCCCTTGAGCCGAAGGGGAGATAGCGTTTCAGGGGTGGTCATGTAAAGGATTATGTAGCAGTACATTTGTTGGAGTGTCGTTTCGTGGAGGCAGGGTGGGGGACTGGATGGGGGTGCTGTGGGGGTGGGGGTGGGGGGGGGCTGATACCAATCTCCCTGTGGTTACAGCTGCCTGCTCTTTTCTTCATTATTTCTCTGCCTCCCGATCACTGAGCTGCCGGTGTGTGTGTGTGACTCACAGATATGAGCAGAACCTCTGCCCGAGTCGTCCCTGCTCTCGTTAAGTGGGCGCTGCTCTGGGTTGGTATTAATAGCCAGCGGGGGGGGGTGGACTGGTGTTCCCGTACCAGCCTGGTTTGTTCTTTTCCACGACAGTGCTTCAAACCAGCGGGGGGCTTTGGGGGGCTGTTGTAGTGCAGTGTACTGTCACTGTGGTGTCTCTGGAGCAGGGAGACCTGCATGGGCCCCGTGCTCCGCCTCTCTGACCACGCCCCCCCCCCCCCCTCTGTCTCCCCCTGCAGCTGAAAGGAGTTTATGCACTGAAACGACCTCAGGAAAACCCAAGATGGCCGCCAAAAGAAAAGGTGGCCTAAAGCTCAACGCGATCTGCGCCAAGCTGAGCCGGCAGGTGGTGTTCGACGTGGGCGCCCCCGGCGACGAGGCGGAGCCGAGTGTGGCCGAGGCCAGCGAGCCCGGCAGCTCGCACTATGACGACGGCGAGAGCGGCGGCGGCGGCGACGGCCCCAACGCCGCCGGCGTCCCCGACGGCGGCGCCGGCCTCACGGCGAGCCTGGAGGAAGACCAGCGGCGCCGCGAGGCCATCGAGAAGTGGGTGAACGGGGAGTATGGGGAGGAGGGCCTCCCGGGGCCCGGCGCCGGGGGCCGGGCCTACAGGGCCCCCCGCGGGGAGGACGGCCCCCCCGAGGGGGTGTACATGGTGCAGCCCAAGGGCTGCAGCGAGGACGAGGACGACGACGAGGAGGGCGACGCCCGGGAGGGCGAGACGCCGCCGGGCGCCCGCCACGGCGACGGTTACCGCGACGACAAGGACCCGGAGGCCCGCAGCCCACCCAAGGAGGACGTGTACCCGCGGGGGGCCGGAGAGCAGCTGCCCCCGGGCCGCACCGCACCCTTCGCCTCTCCAGGTACGCCTTCTGACCGTCTGTCTGTCTGTCTGTCTGCCTGTCTGATCCTGGGCGCTGGTGTTGGTCTTGGTCCGGGTCCGGGTCTTAGTCCTAGTCCTGGTGTTGGTCCAGGTCTTGGTCCGGGTCCGGGTCTTAGTCCTAGTCCTGGTGTTGGTCCAGGTCCTGGTCCGGGTCCGGGTCTTAGTCCTAGTCCTGGTGTTGGTCTTGGTCCGGGTCCGGGTCTTAGTCCTAGTCCTGGTGTTGGTCTTGGTCCGGGTCCGGGTCTTAGTCCTAGTCCTGGTGTTGGTCTTGGTCCGGGTCCGGGTCTTAGTCCTAGTCTTGGTGTTGGTGTTGGTCCGGGTCCGGGTCTTAGTCCTAGTCCTGGTAATGGTCCAGGTCTTGGTCCGGGTCCGGGTCTTAGTCCTAGTCCTGATCCTGAATGGAGGATAGTTTACCTTTGCCCTTCAGAACATTCCATTCCATAATGTTATGAGGGGGGGGGGGGGTTTGAAACGTCATCCCCCCCACGTGAGCTTTAAGCAGAGCCTGTGTTGAGAGAGACGAGAGAGAGAGAGAGGAGAGAGAGAGAGAGAGAGAGAAGAGAAAGAGAGAAGAGGAGAGAGAGAGAGAGAGAGAGAGAGAGTAGGAGAGAGAGAGCGAGAGCGAGAGAGAGAGAGAGAGAGAGAGATTTGGTTCTAGGGTTACAGCATGGATAGCCTGTGACAGAATGGACCTAAAGAGAGAAAGGGGGGGGGGGGGGGGGGCAGGAACTTGTCAGTGTGTGTGGTTAACAGTATCAAGAAATTCACATTTGACGTAGGCTTACCGCGTGAGGTCCATGCGTACATCCCCCCCCACCCCACCCCACCCGGCACTCGAAGGCGGGGGCCACAGGCAGGGCTGAGCTAAGCTTCATGTTACACTCAGGATTACACGTGGAGTCTTTGATTTTCTCTAGGCCCAGTAAACGTAGCGCAGCTCTGAGCGCGCTGCGGCAGTAGCCACCGTCTCCATGGAGGTGGAGGAGGTGGTGGAGGAGGAGTTGGTGGAGGAGGTGGAGGGTCAGGCAATGATAACATTCATGGGCTCTCAGAATCCAGGATCACTCGTTAAAAAAAGTCCAAAATAGAACGAGGAGTCCATTTATTTCGGTGCCATGTTCAGTGTGGAAACGGTGGTTAGGGTCACATTAATATCATCATCCTAAACATAGCCGTAAAGTGTAGAGCTATATATATATTAATATATATAAACTTAAACTTCTGTATCGCATCGCGGTTATCAAAAGAGATAAAGCCTGCACACACTTTGTACAAGAATGGAACAGTATGAGAAGTGGTAAAGTTTGTTTTAACAGCACATCTATTATCTCAGAATTTACCATTTACAGACTTGTACTTGTGGAACCTGTAAACCGAGAAACAAACCCGCTGCATCTGAGATAATACCGAGCTGATACGGTCAAACGGAAAACACAGGGCCATAAAATGATAAAAAAAAATATGAATACAGTCCGATAATGGAAAGATAAAATCTTCTCTTTCGCGGAAACCGAAAAATGGCAGGGAGTGTTTTTGTTTTCATTTTCCTTCACAGTTGGCAGTTTGCACCCGGATGCATAAAAACAGGTTTTTTTGGTTCCTGCTTGATTACCGCCATTGTGTAGATTTGTATTTATTATTTTAAGAGAAAATGGGTTTTGGGAGTTGCCGAGCGGAGGTGTGTGAGGGATGTGTCCTAGAGTTTGAGTCACAGCCCCGCCATGTTGATTCCTTTTCCTCAGCGTTGTTGTTCCTTCTATGGTGACGATACTCGTCAATATGTTTGTGTGCCTGCTCTTCAGAAGATCAAGCCAAAGAGCTTGTCAGCAGCAGCAAATCAGAAAAGGGCTTGTGGTTTCAATTAGTCATTTCTAGACGATTCCATGACTGTAAAGAGAAAAACGCAACGACAGAAAAAGCGCAGTGTGCCCTGAGAAGATGTTTCTGGAGGAGTTCACGCCTTCGTTCTCTGGCCTCACCTTCCTAACCGCAGTACAGCTCAGCGCCAACAGAGGATGTTTGTAGATGCAACAACACCAACCACAGCACACATTTTATGCATGTATTTGTGCATTTCCACCTTTATCGCACATCGCTTATAATCATATACATATTTAAAGACTCACTCTTTGTTGATTGTAACTTGGGCGTCTATATTGCCTTGTTTTTTTCCGCACAGCTCACAATTAAAATGTTTATTTCTCTCTCACTCTTTTTTCATCACTGCTGTCTTTGAAAAAGGGGCTGATGCGAAGTACGCATAATTATGCATATAAACATAGTGGCTTAATTATCTCTCACAACATCAGTGACAATGTAATTAACAAACATCGCAAGATCAATGAGAGAAACTGCGACCTTCAGAACATTTAACTCCTCTGGTCGAAGGCCTAGCACGGCTTCACTATCAGCCCCTAAAAAAAACAACCCAGAATCCTCTTCTCTGATAAATGAGATGGGGTCTTTATGAGGCGGCGGGGGGCGGGGCCTCATAAGCCGGTCAATGGAGGGGGGG
>OLKM01008027.1:0-10000 GCA_900291075.1 Melanogrammus aeglefinus
GCAGTGCTCCAGGGCACAGTGGAGGTGGAAGGGGGCACAGTGGCGGTGGAGGGGGGCACAGTGGCGGTGGAGGGGGGCACAGTGGCGGTGGAGGGGGGCACAGTGGAGGATGGCACAGCGCACTTATGTGGAACCCTAGGCTTCTCTTCTATGTACCGAGCTAGGTGGTCAGAATTGATTTTTGGGAACACCACTCCCCGGCTGTCCACAAGATCAACACTTTTTCCCTGGATAGTGGAGATTATGTAAGGCCCAAGGAATTGTGGATCCAATTTCCCCCCTTTCCTCTGCTGGCTCCTCACATTTAACCTCCACACTTTCATCCCTATCTTGTAGATGTTGGTGGCCTTCGCTTTATTTTTATTTTTTAATTGTCTTTGTTTGAGGTCACTGTTTTTGATTGCATTTTGAAGGACGTCTGACAGCTTCAGTGCCTCTTCAGTGACCTCTTCCACAGACATGGTTTGTTCAACACTGCTGTCAACCTATAACAGGATTCTGTTGTTATAGTCAAAACATTACAACACAACACAATGTTTTTTCATTATAGCAGAAATTTACAATTTTATGAATTAAAATAATTTTCAAGTGAAACTCACCCTGTATTCAGCAGGTACTTGACATGGGTACCTCGCCTCCCTGCCAAACATTAAAAAATATGGCGAAAATTTGGTAGTCACCTGGCGCTTTGTTCTTAAGCCGAACATGACAGCGTCCAAATGCTTGTCCCAATCTTGAGGTTTGGCCTTGACCAACTTAGACAGTGCTCTGGAAAAGAATGAGTGTTTTTTAAGACATTAATTACATTTTTTTTTTTCGATTGCATAAAAACTAAAATAAAAAATGTTACACAATCATCAAAACCGTACACTCAAGGAGCAAAACATTGGCCCAGATTTGCAACTCTATAAGCACAATTCGGGCCTTACCCCTTTTTGCAAAAATGATACACACAGTGATTTACAAAACACACTTCTGTGTCTAATGTATACGAATACATTTGACACAGAAGTATATCATGATGTCACTGCCTGTTCTAATGTATACGAATACATTTGACACAGAAGTATATCATGATGTCACTGCCTTTCAATTTTAAAGCACTAACTGTCAAATGACCGAACGTATGAGCCAATTTGTGAAACATAGCCATCAGGTACACAAATACATGATTGCTTACAGTAAGGGACTTAAAAATGGTCAATATACCTCTGGATGGTTCCATTCATTTTTTCTACCAACCCATTTGTCTGTGGGTGGTATGGGGCACAGAGGCTTCTCTTTATCCCCAGCTCGTTACAGACTTCTTTGTTTATCTGAATGTAAGAAAAGAAAAATGATTACTGTAAAATCTGTCGCTGGTAAATCAAGATTAAAATGTGCCAGACAATTTATTTTATGGAATGAAATCTATCCTGACCAACTGTATATGCTGGACGTAACGTTTGCTTTTTTATGGTACTTACTTTGTTCACAAACTCCCTTCCTTGGTCTGTAAGAATGCGCTGAGGCGCTTCAAACTGGTAGAAAAATTTCACCACACATTCTGTGACCTCCTCTGCGGTTTTTGTCTTAAGGGGATATGCTTGTGGCCACTTGGTCAAATAATCAATCAGTACACAAATATACTGGTTCCCACTGGATGAGGTTGTGAGTTTCCCCACCAAATCCATCCCCATCAGTTCAAATGGCTGGGTCACCTTTAAAACATGGAAGTATTACACTTAGTTGTAATTACACTATTGGAAACATTGTCTTTTAACAACACACTGATTTGCTTTAGGCAAAACACAGCTGTTTTTGACTCTTTGCTTTTTGTCTATTAGTGAAAGACAATACAAATTTTAATAAAATAATAGTTTACCTTGATCGGGATGTATTCCACCTCCTGTTTTATTGGAACACTGTTGGCCTGACATGCCACACACTGACTCACCTAAAATAAAAAAAATAATGTAAAAGTATGAACATTTGCATCAGTTTGTGTCAGATTTTTGTATTTTATTAAATGTGTTAAGACATCAGACACATTTTTTTTATCTTTGAACTGTGAAGGAATGAAACAATAACATTTATAAAATATAAAATATTTTAAAGAATAGAAAACAATATTTGTATGAAATATGTATGGAACAGTTAGGTGCATACTGACCCACAACTTAATGTCCACTGACATTCCAGGCCAATAAAAACGCTGAGCAATCGCATCTTGCTTTTTTTTCTGGCCACAATGTGCTCCAGTGCTGCTGGCATGGAAGTCGACAAAGACCTCATTGGCCTCTTCGACACCACAAAGTACCTTTAAATACAGGGACTTGGTTGGGCCTTTTTGTTTCATGTAAAACAACTGGCCATCTGTAATGAGTTAAATAAACGTATGAGTTCCAAGCCCCTGTGTTCTTGTAAATCAAGATTAAAATGTGCCAGACAATTTATTTTATGGAATGAAATCTATCCTGACCAACTGTATATGCTGGACGTAACGTTTGCTTTTTTATGGTACTTACTTTGTTCACAAACTCCCTTCCTTGGTCTGTAAGAATGCGCTGAGGCGCTTCAAACTGGTAGAAAAATTTCACCACACATTCTGTGACCTCCTCTGCGGTTTTTGTCTTAAGGGGATATGCTTGTGGCCACTTGGTCAAATAATCAATCAGTACACAAATATACTGGTTCCCACTGGATGAGGTTGTGAGTTTCCCCACCAAATCCATCCCCATCAGTTCAAATGGCTGGGTCCCCTTTATTAATAGTATATACAAGCAGGCAATATAACTGGCCAAACCCAAAGTCTTTATCAGCACCTCATACACAAGCATAAAGTAAAGCTAAGCACATTTCAACACATCCCACTCACCCCCTGCATAAGTCTTTACAGTAATCCAATGTATAATATTTCCGCTTTAAATCGTATTATAGCTGATGAAAGAGACTGGAATTGATTTATATATATAAATCAATTCCACTGTTAAACTTTATTCAACTTCTAAACTTTATTCAAGGTGATGATAACAATAACAACAATAATTATTAGATAAAGCCATTATCAATAACACAGTACAGATCTCAAACTAAACTGTTCACTTCACAGATAGATAGAAACAAAAATCAAAGCTTTCCCGTATTATTAATCAAGCAGGCAATATAACTGGCCAAAAAAGAAACTTCTATCAGCACCTCATACACAATCTAATTTAAATACTCAATGAATGTTATTAACTCATCTGGGCAGATAAAACATTTCAAATATCATGATAGGGCTTGCACTATATGTTGTATCTGTTTAAAAAGATTGTCTGTCTTGACAGATATAAAGTTTTCTGAATCTGCATTTGAATTTGAATGTTGCAATTCGTAACTGCCAACAGCTCAGGTTCCGACAGAGAGACGTAAATTTTTGAACTGGGGCACCATGTCTGTAAAAAAGTTAAGACACTCTAAGTTGAATGGAAATTGACTAAATTAATTGTGTCACAGGTAGCCCTGTGTGAACAACTCATGCCAATCCGAATAGATTAACAAAAAAATCTGAGAAAACTTTTATGTCGTTTTATAAAAACAAATAAAAAAATCACCTTTCAGGTCAAAGTTCTTGTTTGTTCTTCGAAAATTAGATTTCTGGCTGTTCGAAAATCCTTCTGGAAAAGTCCCATATTTCTTGAAAGAGAAAATCTGGTTGAAGACAGAGGAATCCATGGTGATATGAAATAGAGAGCCACAATCGATCAAGACTAAAATTGTGTCTTGGTGGGAGGGGCATTATTTTCATGCCCCTCCCACTTTATTTAATATTATTTCTTAAAATATTCTCATAGAGATACAAAATCTCCCTTTCAACTGAGTCCTTGCAAAGAAACCATTATGAAAATATAAATATTTGATCGTGAATATTCAAATATTCGTGGATGTTTGTTTCACAACAAACATCCACGACAGACACGTGTGGGAGCGCCGACCCTTTAACGAGAATCTATAAAACACTGCCAAAACAATGACAGGGCTTTTGCCATTGATCCATTTGAAATGACCAGGATATAAGACCACAAGAAATCTAAAATAAAGGTATTACGCAATAATACCTTTAGTTAATACGGGCGGACAATAGTCCTGTATAGTGCTATTGACTAGTATGACTGATCAGACTTTGCTGCCGCACACACGTTTCGAGGCGCTATAGCCTATAGACAAGTTCACGCGCGAAACCACGGGCGCCGCCATGACGCTACAAAAATGCATTTCATTTCCGCCGGAAGTGGTTTGCGCAGCGTCTGCCGGTGAAAACACAGCGATTTCGATGCTAGCCTGGGATCACGGTTCTACCACTTTGACTGGAGATGGCGTTAAAAATTGATGGCGAAAATTGTTGATGATTTTGTTGTAGGGAAGGTTACAGTTCTGCCAGTAAATATCGGCAGCATTTAAAAAGAATAATATAAACTGCCTTATTAAGGTCATGCCCACAGGAGCCAACAGATGTACCTTATTTACATAATGCACAATTTACATGATCTCTTTGTGCTGTGCAATATACATCATGTGCCTGTACTGTTTGAGTAAAATAAAGTTTGATGTAATTTTAATTTAATTTCATTATTGCACTGAAACTACACAATCATGAATGATAAGGCCTTATGTTCCTTAGAGGGTTACAATTTCTGTTTAACACAGTTTATCCATTCATAGCAAAGCTCATACTGTAGATAAATAAACACTGAGATTAAATTCATTGTTTTTGAGGAAACTAAAGAAGAAATGGCTTCAACAAGAAAAGATCACATGTTAAATTCTAAAATGTATTTAAAAAGTAAAATACAAAAGCCCCACACAATTACATCACTATAAAAATATTCATAATATATAATATTAAAAAAAATACAATGCATGCAAGTACTCTATTGTGTTTATCTGTATTTAATGAACAACATGGCTGGGTGTTGGTAGACTGGGACATAAGGCAAGATTCTAAACCTCACAAGGCACTCTGATAAGTGGACTCTTCAGGTTAACTAGCGCAGCACAGATGGCCCACAGTCTCTCCAGTAATCCAATGTATAATATTTCCGCTTTAAATCGTATTATAGCTGATGAAAGAGACTGTATTTGTTCTTATCTACCTCATATAGCCCACATGAATGTTATGTCAGTGTGAAGCAGAAATATCATTTTAACTACAAGATTCGGCTTCAGATCAATTTCATGCAGGTGCAAAACTAATGAAATGTCTTATATTTGCCAATTTAAAAGGTATTTCAGCTGGTAAAAGACACTCAATGGGATGTAATCTAATTAATTTAATACTCATGAATGTTATTAACTCATCTGGGCAGATAAAACATTTCAATATCATGATAGGGCTTGCACTATATGTTGTATCCGTTTAAAAAGATTGTCTGTCTTGACAGATATAAAGTTTTCTGAATCTGCATTTGAATTTGAACGGGGTCGAAAATGATTAACCAGCTGATCAACTGTAAATATCAGCTGATCGCACACCCGTAATCTAAAGAGAGGCGTGGCGGTGTTGCGTAACCATGACAACTGTTTATCAAAATAATTTCAGTGTGGAACGTGGATGCAAAACATTGCGAAAACGATATGAAAACGATAGTGTGGACGGAGATCGTTTTCATTGCGGATGTGCATTTTTATAATTACCCGGGTTAATGTGGACGGGGCCTGAGACGCAATCACAAAGTCGCTTACGACGAATTGGCAAAGAAACCAAAACACAAGACCACAACCCCGACGAAAGCAGGACAGGCATCGATTACACGATTGTTCTGTCTTATTAATTTTTCTAGTAGGCCTATATTTATTTTATTCATTGAAAGTTTTATAGAAATTACAAAACAGCTGGATAGATTTTATTTTGTAACACTATTTTCATCATTTGAACATTAATCTAATTCTTTTTTATCTTGAACAGTTTGTGTACTGTATAGTTTAAGAATTTTGGAAACTCAGTTACTGTGTTTTTTTTTTTTGAAATGCCGAATAAATGCATTTTATTTTCAAACTCAAGAAGAATCGTGGTTTCAATCTCGACCAAAAAAATCGTGATTTTCAGCCCTAAAGTATATTATTCACAGTAATATTAAATACGCTCCAAGTCAAGTTTTGTTGGGGCAGCCTTAAAAATCTTAGCAACCGTCATACCAATATGACTGTGTAGCCTTTTTTAGACTGTAGGCTACTATACCATAGACCTTATGACGTTTGATGTCTTTTTTTTTTTACTCGAAATCAAACATAGTATGACCATGACACCCTGAGCACCTAATGGCTACTTTGCCAACGCAAATTTTTAGTCAGGTAGGCCTATGCCTGATGTTATGTTTAACCAACCCGGTCTCACCAAAATGCGTACAGATCGCACGGTTTGACACTTTTAAAATGCGTTCAGTACATACGCAAAATGACCATTTCGCATGCATATGATACGCAAAACCCAGCATTAACTTACTGTGGAGAGCGCGATTCGCATACACCATACCACGCATCACTTTATACACCCATACGAGACGTCACCAAGCGAGAGGCATGGCTGCATTGAACTGTACTCAGAAATTCGGGAAATTTTCCCGGCTTCCGATACAAGGAAAAAAGTGCAATAAAATGGTTGTTAAAGTCTGAAATTCGGTAGTACGTCACAGCCACAATTTGACACCGTTAAATAAAAAATATTTTGAAGTCTGTATGGTGAGTCGCAGCTGAGCCTCACATAATGCAGTCTATTGGGTTGGGTCTACCGGTACCTGGCAACGGTAACTTGCTGTACCCCTAATGTTTACGTTATTTGGATGAGAAAGGAGGTATGTATGATGATTGATTTACAATCATATACACTGGTTGCTCTCAGCGCTTACGGCAATTAATCTGAGGTTCAGGAAATATAGCTAATAAAAACACTCCGTGCCGCTGTAGGTCCATACTTTCCCCAAGCAGATGCACTGGAACACACAGTCACATGTGACAGATCTCGGAACTACAGAAGAGTCGGAGAAATTCCCGAGGTTCCAAGTACACAATTTGAACGCCGCAGCATCAAATCCATTTCAACGCGAACTTGAATATCGGCAAGGGAAAAGGTAAAGATGATACACGACCGCGGCATCACTGGTGAAATATATGCTACCTATATTTTTGATTTTACCCTTACGTGGTCAACTTGTCTTAATTAGACAGCAGGCGTGTTTGAATTGATTTCAGAAGTGTTTGCATTACGATATTTGTCTAAACAGTGGGATGCTTTTTTTGCTTAAGCCTGTAGGCCTACCCAAACCCTTTCCCCATTGGACATATAAACCTACACTTATTTAGTAGAGCCTACTTATATCCAGTACTGTTGCAGTTTAAAAGTCTGTTTTTATGCAAACTGTATGACATAGTCGGTCTCCTTGGTGCAATGCTTTTAGTTATCACATTAATTATACGCGGAGATTCGGGGTCCCAACCTCACGATCCAGGGGTTTTAAAAATGGTGGGTCCAGGGACTACTTCGCGCGCTTCTTTGCGCGAACTGAATGTGTGACGCATAGATATTCGTCCTTATTCCGCTCTAGACAAGTGGGGCGCTGCCTATGAACAACCGACTCCGGTTTCCTTACTTCCGGTTTGAGGTGATTGACCGGTGATTAAATATGTAGTTCACGGCACACATCTTGTGTGCGTTTGTTGGTTTTCCTCAAATAATTCTAAGAAAATTAAAAAAACCTTTTTAAAACTGGAGCGCTGTTTGATCACAAAATAAGAAGGAGAGAATGTACCTTGTCGTCGGGTTCCCTATACGGCTACATTCATCAATGACCAACACAGAGCAGACGTTTAGACTGGCTAGCTGTGCTTAAACTGAAACCTCCGCGCGAAAAAAGAGTTTATGTCTGTTTCGCACATTTCGAGTTTCACAACGCGACCACCGGAGACACCATGCCAAACCGCGGAATTATTCTCTTTGTAAGATGTTGGTGGTGTGTTTTTATGGTGCTCTCTTATTGCTTCACATTTTACCTAGTCTAGGAACAGGCCAGGGGCTCTCATACTGATACAAGGTGCTTATCCCCAACATTCTGCCACTGTTATGTGTCCAGGAGTAGGTCGAACGCATACCTGGCCCTCCGGGACATAGACAGGGCCCAGATAACCTATCAAGGCTGAGAGTGCGTCTGTTCACGGGCCGCTTCCGTTGTTTTTATCCATCCCTTTTTGTGTATTATACTCGCCCCAACCCTTTGGGTTCAATGAGTAAGAGGTTTCGAACAGCCAAGGAACAAGGTCAATAGACCACCGGGTCCCACTATAGATTATTCAACGCTAAGTCTGTATCTTCGCTGTACATCTGGAATAAACCATCTATTCAACCTCTACTCCATACTGTCAAGCTGTTTGATTTCAACTTCAAGAATTAGCTAACTACCGACTGAAAAATACACAACGCAGAGTCTGTTCCGAACCAGTTTAGAAATAAGCTGAATCCTAACCATTTGGTGGCCCGTGACAACCGGGTCTTGAAGAGAGAGGAGTGAGAAGACGATTGCCTCTGAAGATTGCCCTGTGACAGAGAAAGAGCGGCGCGCCCTGCCTGGGAGGACGTCTCAACGCCTGCCCTGCGAGGGACCCGCAATCCACAATCGCGGCTAGAACCAGCGCATCCTCTATTGCACCACGTGGGAATCAATAAGGTGAACTGAATCTCATTTCGCACACTCTCGACCAAGAGAAAAGATACAAGAAAGTAATTCTTAAAATAATCTACACACACATAACTGTGATTATTAATTATTTATTTGTTTTTACTAATTAGGCTGCACTAACATTTGCTGAGTAATGAAGTTGTGTCATTAAGAGCTTGACGAAGTGAGGACCTGCATTAGTGATTAAGAGTTTGTGTAATAATCACTGAATATACGCCATATGAAACTATTGTTTGTTCCTTTGGTCTGGGTTTGAGTCCTAGAATTTGATTAAGGCCTTTGGTCTGGGTTTGAGTCCTGGAATTGTTGAATACGGCCTTTGGTCTGGGTTTGAGTCCTGGAATTGTTGAATACGGCCTTTGGTCTGGGTTTGAGTCCTAGAATTGTTGATTAAGGCCTTTGGTCTGGGTTTGAGTCCTGGAATATGTTGTTAAGGCCTTTGGTTCTGGGTTTGAAGTCCTGGAATATGTTGAAATACCGGCCTTTGAGCTGGGTTTGAGTCCTAAGAATATTGTAAATAGCATGTCATTCAAGTGATTTGTTTTCATCTTTGCTGTTTGTCATGTTGATACGTGTCGCTGAATATAACTTAAGACGTCTGGTTTTGCTCAGGGCTTTTGTTTTACGACTTGTTGGAGCGGAGTTGAAACCGTATTTGTATTGAATTCACTGGTGAGGTTCATGAATCGCTAGAGGTTTTGGTTTGTTGCTATGTTGTTTTTGATCCCGCGCGAGGAATCACATATAATTGTTTTTATGAGATAAGATGGACCCCCAAACTAAACGCTGGCCAAAGGAATCGTATCTGGAAGGTTTTCAAAGACTGGGTCAAGAAGACTAGAGAGTGAACCAGTTGGGGTTTGTTACTAACTTGTCTCAGTGTAAGCGCTACTTTATCAAGCATGTCAGCAACAAAAAGAAGAGATGAATTGGAAAGACAAACTGCTCACTATGAAGATGCTCTGGAAAGACAAGAGAGCAAAATCAAACTGCTTGCCCGATGAAATTCGTTTGTTAAAGGATGAATTGACCGGGAGAGAGACCTAGCACCAAAGACGCTTAGCTCAGAAGAAGGACTGATAGCGGCCCTGCCCCGTTCCGACTCAGGCCTCCCAAGGGGGGGTGACCAAAGGCAACGGAGGAGGAGTTTTTGGGAGTCCTATGGTCGCCATGTACCCCACACCTGCCAATCGTGTGGCCAAGATGGGGAATACATCTTCCCGATGCATGCCATCGTCGCCAACCTGGTTGGTTTACATGGAGTCAAGACACATTTCTCGCAGCCGTCAACAGCTTTGTAGGCGAGTACC